>JAEMOT010002988.1:6989-23104 GCA_019297695.1 Apostasia ramifera
GGGTATTTATTCGTTGGCTCCTCCAACATCCTTTAGTTCATTGAATGTTGTTCAAGCCGACCTCCCAAAGGACCATGCCTTTGTTTGGTGAAGTATATTCGATGGGCTCTCCTTGAGCTTTTCTTCCACTTCTTCTGGCTCATTGATCATCAATCATTGTCCATCATGTGCTTGATATTTCACAAGGGGGCTTTTTGGTAGTCGGCGGTTGAAGTGAGTTAGGGGACTTGATGGATCTTTTAGGTATCCTATTTTGATCCTCTAATCATTTTTCTTTAAATGTTTAGTATTTTTTGATTCCTTAAGTATCCAAGAAGGGAGTGGATGAGGTCTATTATCTAATTGGATGCTATTCTTTTTTTGGAAAAATATTCTAATTCATTTATCTTTAATAGAATTTCTGTTTGCTGTTATTCGGTCATCTTGATGGTTAGCATATTATGAAGTGGTAGGTACACCATGGTTGTTGACCATCAAATCATCCTTGACTGAGTTTATTATCGACGGCTGAGATGTGATCGCATTGCTTTGACATGGCTGATTGAATATCCCCTATGTCAAGATGATTTTCATTGAGAGGATATTCTATTTTAGGTTGATTTTTATTTATTTCTATGAGTTATTTTATATTAGTTATTTTCTATTTTGTTTGTATAGATTTAGGTATAATGTTATATTATTTTCTCATTTGTGTGAGAAAAATTATGATATAACATATTTTTCTTTAATAAGTTAGTTTGTATGGAAATCTATATAAATGCTTCTTTATTGTCATATTTTGCTGATGCCAAACGAAATATTGTTTGCTTTCTTCTTTGGGATTGTTTAATTTTGGAATGAATCGATATCTTAAATAGAGAAGGGCTAAGGCTTTGGGTTTAAATTCCTAGACTCCCAGATGTCTTAATATGCCTTTCTACTAAACGATTCCTTCATCCTTTCGTCCTTCATTATCCCTTTCAACATCCACTCTATTTAGCATCATCCCTTTCGTATGCTAACCTCGCATAGCCACCAATGGATCACCACCGCATCACCAGCGTGGCAGCTGAAACGCATCTCTCAGGTGGTCCACGCCATCTGCACCTTCTCGCAAGGCCAGACGCAACTTGCCCGCCTTGAGTTAGACCTGTGTTCGAACGTCTCTAAGTAACTTTAGCTCCTTGCCTTGTTGACGGCCACCCCACTCCTCCCAACTCGAGTAGGAACTGGCCCTGTCTTGTCGCTTGCACAGGTTCAAGTCACTTCCTCGACTCTTTGTTGGGCCAGTATGCGTCCAACACCCACCTCTTGCTCGCGCATGCCTGAACCAATCTTGCCAATCCCCAAGCCCAATCACGCCTAGGCCGATCAAGGCTTATTTTGGCGGAAAATTACATCCTAGTACTAAGATTCCTTAGCTTAGGTACAAATTTCAGCGGACATTTAATCTTGATATTTGATTATTGTGGATTTCACCTTTCTCTTGTGCCAATGCCTGAGGCCCAAGCCTAATGCCCAATGCCTGAGGCCCAAGCCTAATGCCCAATGCCTGAGGCCCAAGCTCGAAGGTCAAAGCTCGAGGCCCAAGTTTGATGCACGACGCTCGAAACACGTAGACCGAAGGCCCAATCCTGTGGCCTAAAGTCCTAGACTATATTTCTGAAGTTCGAATCTTGTCGACCAAAATCCAAAGCCCAAATATCGAAGCTTGAAGCTTGAAGTATGGATCACGAAGGCCAAAGCTTGCATCTTGAAGCACAAAATCAAAAAGCCCAAGCCAGAATACTAAAGCTCGAAGACTGAAGCCCAAAGCTCGAATACTGAGGCTTGTAGCCCAAGGCCCAAAGCACAAAGCCCAAAGCCCAATGCTTGAAGCTCGAAGTATAGAGTGCGAAGGCCAAAGAGCCAATGTCGAAGCCTAAAGCCTAAAGCTTAAAGGCTCGAATCCTGAAGCCTGAAGGCCCAAGCCTAAAGACCGAAGCCCAATGACTGAACGCCTAAGCTTGAATCCTAAAGCCTGAAGTTCGAAGGCCCTCCCCAAAGTCTGAACACTAAAGACAATGCCCGGAGCTCGAAGCTCAAAATCCCGAAGCTTCAAAGTCTAAGGCCAAATGCCAAAGCCTAAAATACAAAGCATAAGGCCTAATGCCTAAATGTACAAGCTTGAAATTTGAAACCCAAAGCACAAAAGCCCCTACCTGAGGCTCAAATCTTGATTGCCTAGGCCTGAAGCTTGAACACTACATGTGCATGCTTGATGACTGTAGCCCGAAACCTAAAGCTCGAAGCCCGAAGCCCAAAGAATAAGCCCAAAAGGTCATGCCCAAAGCCCAAAAGGCCCATGCCCGAAGCCTAAAGCTCGAAGTCCCAAGCCCAAATCCTGACGACCAAAGGCCCAAGCCCGCAACCTGAAGGCCCAAGCTTCATACCGAAATCCTAATGCCCGAAGACTGAAATTGCAATACCAAAACTCGAAGGTCCATGCCCAAAGCCTAGAACCCTGAAGCCAGATACTTAAATCTTAAAGTCTGAATGCCCAAACTCGATGTTCGAAGCTCTAAGCCAAAACATCGATGGCCCAGGCCTAAAGCTCAATGCCCAAAGCCCAAATGCCCAAGCCTAAACCATAAAGTCCAAAGCAAAAACGCTTATGCTGGAAGCTCGAATCCTGATGGCCTAAGCGTGAAAATTGAAACTGCTATGTGAAAACTTGAAAATTGACACCCGAAGACCGTATCTCTAAGCCTGAATCTCGAAGGCCGGAGGCCCATGGCTGAAGCTAGATGGCCAACTTCTTAAACCCATGCCAAAAGTCCGAAGGCCCAAGCCACATGGCCTAAATTCAAAGCTTGAAACCCAAAGCCGAAAGGCTCAAGCTTAAAGGTCTAAGCCTAACGCCCGAGATTAGAAGTCCCAGGCCCAAAGCCCAAAAACCTAAGAAAGCTTGAAGGCTTGAGCTCCAAGCCAGAAGGCCTAAACTCAAAGGCTATCGACCGAAACTCGAATGGACATGCCCGAAGCCCGAGCCCTAAAAGCTCAACACTAAAAGGTCAAACACCCAAGACAGAGCCCGAAAGCTCAAATGTCGAAGTTCGAACCCAAAGCTTAATGCCTGAATCCCAAAGATCAATCCTACAGCCCAAAGACACAAGCACAATTCTCGAAGCCTAAAGCTTAAATCCCAAAGCCCGAATGCCCAAGCTCAAAGTCTGAAGCTCGAAACCTAAACATCGATGGCCCAGGCCCATTGCTCATTACCCAAAGCCCAAAGCTCAAAGCCTAAAGCCCAAAGCCCAAAGCCCAAAGCCTAAAGCCTGAATCCAGGATCTTATAGCCAAAACCACAAAGTTCAAAGTAATTTTGTCGAAGGCTGATAGAACCTTCTCTAACACCCTTTGTCGAACAGCAGCTCAAGTCCAACAATAGCCCCTTGTCGAACAGCAGCTCAACAGGAGCCCCTTGTCGAATAGCTTCTCAAAGAGATCTCATCAGATCGTACCCTCTATACTACTGTATCAACTCAGCATTTAAGGTGGCATGAGAGTCCACTGCCTAATCGTCTTTTGCAGGAATAAATATCAGATGTGACACTGTACCTATTATGTCTCCTCCTCTCCAAGCTATAAATAAGGAGAAGAAGGAGAAGCTAGAGGACTCCTTTCTCTCTCGGGCCGAGCTGTCTCTCTCTCTCTACGCCTCTCTCTCTCTCTCTTGTACTCATTCGATCTCCATTTAGAGATTCTCAAGCTTTGTAAGAGAGGAGATTCGATTAGTGGATTTAAATCGCCTAGACGGTGTCGTGGTTTTTCCACCAAAGGCCCAATGCCGAAGCCTAAAGCAAAAAGGTTTAAACAAAAAGCCATAGCCCGAAGCACGAAGTTTGAAGGCTGAAGCCCTAATCCTGAACCCCAAACACAAAATGTCTAAGACCAAAGCCCAAGGCTCTAATCCCGAAGATTCAAACTCAAAGGCCAAAGGCCCAAGCCCAAAATACAAAGCATGAACCTAAAGCCCAAATGTCCAAGCCTGAAGCTTGAAGCCCAAAGAGCAAAATCCCATGCCTGAAGCTCGAATCCCGATGGCTAACGCTTGAACTCTATCTGTGCAAGCATGAAGACTGAAGCCCGTAGACTGTTGCTCGAGGCCTAAAGCTGGAAGGCCGAAGCCCTTTGACTGAAGCTAGAAACCCAAATTCTTAAGCCTAAAGCCTAAAGCCAAAAACCTGAAGGCCCATTCCCGAAGCCACAAGACCAAAAATCGAAGCCTGAAGCTCGAACCTCCAAGCTTGAAGGCGCAAGCCTAACGTATGAGATTAGAAAACCCAAGCCCACAGCCTCAGCCTCAGCCTTAGCCAAAAGCCCAAACCCTGTGGCTCAAAGCATTATGGCCAAAGCCAGGAGCCTATAGACCTAAGCTTAAAGCCAAAAGCTTAAAGGCCTGAGCTTTAAGTCAGAAGGCCTAAGATTGAAGGCTCAAATCCGAAGCTCGAATGCTCAAGCCTGAAGCTTCAAGCTTGAAGCCTGAAGCTTCAAGCTTGAAGCCTGAAGGCCAAAAGCTCAACGCCAAAAGTTCGAAGGCCCAAGACCATGCCTGAAACCTTGAAGGTCAAAGCTCAAACTCAAAGCTTAAGGCCCAAATCCTGAAGACCAATCCTGAAGCTTCAAGACTCAGGCACAATTCCCAGAGTCTAAAGCTCAAATCCTAAAGGCTGAAGCCTCAATCCCAAAATTGAAAGGCTAAATTCGTAAAATTGAAGCATAAAAGCTCATCGCCAAAAGTTCGAAGGCCCAAGACCATGCTCGAAAGCTTAAAGGTCGAAGCTCAAACCCAAAGCTTAAGGCCCAAATTGTGAAGCCAATTCCTGAAGCCCCAAGACTCGAGCACAATTCCCAGAGTCCAATGCTCAAATCCTAAAGCTTAAAACCCATGCTATAAAGCCTAAAGGCCAAAGCCTTTGTCCCAAAATTAGAAGGCTATATTCGTAAAATCGAAGCACAATTCACTAAACACCAAGCCTAAATCCTGAAGCGTGTTGGCCTAAACCTAAAGGCCAATGTCCGATAGACGAATGACCAACCTCAAAGCCTGAAGCCAGATGCCCAAAGCCCAAGCCCAAAGGGTCACAGTCAAAGCTCGAAGGCCCACGCCGGAAGCCTGAAGCTTACAGTCCTAAGCTCAAAGCCCAACAGACAAAGGCCTACTTTCACAATCGGAAGGCCTAAGCTTGATGCCAAAATCCTAAAGCCAGAAGACCGTTGCTGCAAAACCAAAGCCCAAAGGTCCATGCCCAAATCCTAGAACACGAAAACCATAGTTTGAAGGCCAAAGCCTAAACCCTAAAGCCTGAGCTTAAATCTCAAAGCTAGAAGACCCAAGCTTGAAGTTCAAAGCTCGAAGCCTAAACATGGTAGGCTCAAGCCCAAAGCTCAATGCCCAAAGCCCAAAGATGAAAGCGTAAAGCTCAAAGCCTAAATCCCAAAACTAGAGTTTTATGTCCCGAAGCACATAGTTCGAAGGCCAAAGGCCCAACACCGAAGCCTAAAGCATAAAGGTTCAGCCCAAAACCTAATGCCGGAAAGCCCAAGCCCTAAAACCGAAGCTCAACGACCGAAGGCCTTAGCTCGAATCATAAAGCCCAAAGTTTGAAGGCCGAAGACTAAGCCTGATCCCCAAATACCAAAAGACTAAGCCCAAAGCTGAAGCTGAAATCCAAAAGCTTCAAACTCATATGCCAAAGGTTGAAGATTAAAAAATGAAGCATGAAGCCTCAAACCCAAATGCCCAAGCATGAAGCTTAAAACACAATGCGCAAAAGACCATGCTTGAAGCACAAATCCTGATGGTCTAAGCATGAAGCTTGAACTAGCTTGAAGACCAAAACCTGAAGACTGGAGCTCGAACCCTGAAGCTCTAAGGCTGAAGGTGAATGGCCGAAGCTAGAAGCCCAAATTCCTAAGCTTGAAGCCAAAAGACCGAAGGCCCAAGCCCGAAGCCAAAAGACCGAAGGCCCAAGCCCAAAGCCACAAGGCCTAAATACGAAGCTCGAATCCCGAGGGCCCAAGCTTGAAGATCGAAGCACAATGACTGAATGCATAAGCTTGAATTCCAAAGCCCGAAGTGTGAACTCTAAATACCAAAAGACTAAGCTTGATGCCCCAAGCTGAAATCCCTAAGCATCAAACTCAAAGGCAAAAAGCCCAAGCCTAAAATTAAATGCACGAGCCTAAAGCCCAATTGCCCAAGCCTGAAGTTTGAAGCCCAAACCGCAAAAGCCCATGCAAGAAGCTCGAATCCTGATGGCCTAGCTTGAAGAATATCGCTAGAAGGCCAAAATGGGAAGCCTGAAGCCCAAAGGCCTAGCCGAAAGGCCCCATCCTAAAGGTCCACGCCCAATGGCCCAAACATGAACTTTGGAATCCGAAGGCCCATGCCAAAAGCCAAAAGCCAAAAGCCAAAAGCTCAGAGGCCTAAAGCATTAATCCTAAAATCCAAAATCCCAATCGCAAAGTCCAAAGCCTGAAACTTAAAGATCAGGGCCCAAGCCCAAAACCTAAAGCCAGTAGCCCAAAAGCCCTATCCCGAACCCTAAAGCCCATAGCCCAAAGTTTGAAGTACAAAGGCTCGAACCTAAGCCTGAAACTCAAATGCTTAAACATGAATCGTGAAGCCCGATAAATAAAGGCCCCAACATGAAGCCCAAAGCACATCAGGATTCGAACTTCAGGTATCGGCTTTTGCGCGTTAGTCTTCAAATTTTAGGCTTGGGCATTTGGGCTTTATGCTTTGTATTTTTGGCTTTGGTATTTGGCCTTAGAGTTTGAAGCTGTAGGATTTGAGCTTTGGGCTCTGCACATAGTCTTTTAGTATTTGGGGTTTAGGCTTTGGGCTTAGGCCTTCGAACTTCGGGCTTCAGGATTCAAGCTTAGGCCTTTAAGCTTTAGGCATTCGGCTTTAGGTTTTAGCCTTTGACATTGGCCCTTTTGCCTTCGCACTTTGTGTTTCGGGGTATAAGATTCTAGATTTGAGCTTCAGGTATTGGGCTTTAGGCCGTAGGATTGGTCTTTGGGATTCAGGCCTTAAACTTTTGGTTTGAGCTTCGACCTTCAAGCTTTTGGGCGGTCTTTGGTATTTTGACCTTCTGACATTGGGCTTTTGGCCTTCGGTCTTCGGGCTTCAGCATTATAGCCTCGAACTTGAGCCTTCGAGTTTAGGCCTTCTGGCTTAGAGCTTAGTCCTTCAAGCTTTTGGCTTCAAGCTTAGGCCTTTAGGCTTCTGGCTTTGGCCATCAGGCTTTAAGCTCCGGGGTTTGGGCTTTAGGCTTGGGGCTTCGGCTTTGTGGTTGGGCTTGGGCCTTCATGCTTGGGCCTTTGTATTTGTACTTCGTGCTTAGGCTTAGTCTTATAGTATTTGGGGTTCAGGCTTCGGGCTTGGGCCATTAAACTTTTGGCTTTAGGATTTAAGCTTAGGCCTTCGGACATTGGGCTTTAACCTTCGGGCTTAGGCTTTTGAGCTTCAGGCCTTTATGTTTTAAGCTTCAGCAATTGGCCTTTGGCCTTCAAACTTTGTTCTTCCTGTTATAAATTTGATTCGAGTTTCAGGCTATGGGCTTTAGGCTTTCGGCCATTGGATTTTGTTATGGGGCTTTGGGCTTTCGGCATTGGGCTTTGTCCTTTGATGTTTTGGCATCGAACTTTGAGCTTGGGCCATTAGGCTTTGGGATTTAAGCTTTAGGCTTCGGGGTTTGGGATTTAGCCTTCAAACTTTGGGCTTCGGTGATGCAGAGCAAGATCACCAGCATCAACGACTAAGTTATAATCTATGATCTCGCACGTAGATTATAATAATTTGTTATCTTGTATATAGTTATCTTTATTTTTTGCACATTTATTTGGGTTATTGTTGAGTCAAAAATAAAGTTATATCAGTGGGAATGCCCACTTATGAGTTCTGTATATATTTTATTTTTAGTTCAAGTCAGTTGGAGTCGAAAAGATTCAATTGGAATCAAATCAATTTTGATTTGAACCCAATTTGATTCTTTTATGGGTTAATTAAGAATGGCAAGGACTTAGGTGTAAAAGGGGAGAAAATATCAAACAACTTATGAATTATCCCTTTAAATCCCTAAAATGGCTTCACTGTGATCGGGAGAAGCATTCATGGCTTCTTTTCCAGCAGCTCGCTCGATCTTCAACCACGATGCCAACTCTGCTAGATTCGGCGGTTCCCTTCGCTGGTCATGTGCCCACGCAAGCAACCGCCAGCCATGATCTCCTTCCCAAACTGCCGACCATGCTTCCTGTGATAAGTGAACTGCACCCTTAGTTTTCCTTTCAACTTCTTATATAAAAAGGATCGCAGCACTAAGGATGAGGAGGGGATTTTGAGCTGTGAGAAGAATTTTCTTCATTTCAAATGATCTCGATGGAGGTGGCATTGATTTGTCGTCGACGTCACAGCAGGTGGCTGTGTCGGTGTTTCTCCACTGATCAGAGCAGAGCAGGTGGCTGTGGCTTCCATTCAAGGGTGATTCATCTTCGTCGGGACTACGGCAAGGGGGCTGAGACTTCGACATCAAGGGCTGGAGGTTTATTGGTTTGATTATAGTGCTTAATCTTCCTGAGCCTAGTTGTGTTTTGTCCTTGATTCCATTTTCATGGTAATATTAAGCAATATTTTTTGATCAGTTAATTTCCTTAATTCATATTTAACTCCATGTTCTCAGATTGAAGTGATTTTCTACTTTGCTTTGGTCTTATGCCATTATCTCCACATTAAGCCATATTTGTAATTGAAATTCATGTGCTCTTTGCCAATTTGCTGAATGTGACATTTTTGAGCTTAAATTTATATTACAATTTCTGTCCTGAATTTAATTTATATGACTCATTTGATGAAGATTTATATGTTAAATGACTCGATTAATTATCATGTGTAAAGTACTTCCAAATAATATGCATACGAGTTAAATTCTTTCTGAAATTTGATCATTTAATTATCTTATTTGCTATAGTTTCCTGAATTTACCAAGATTGAAGATTAATCAACAAAGTTATTTTATGACATTTACATGAACATGCAAATATTAATATTGGTATTGAAGGATTGCCTTAAACCATTCCCCACGTTGCATCATTCGGGTTCTAGAATTTGGGCATGGACCTTTCAGCTTTGGTTTTTCAATTTGTCTTTAGGCTTTTGGAATTTTGGCATCAACCATGGGCTTTGGTCGTGAACTTGGGCTTGGGACTTCAAGTTTTAGGCTTCTAGCATGGACCTTCGAGCTTTAGGCATGACCCTTCGTGCTTGGGCTTTAGTTTTTGGGCTTTAGGCTTCGGCCTTGGGCATTGGCCTTTATGCTTAGGCCATCAAGCTACAGCCTTTAGGCTTAGTCTTTAGTGGGTTGGGCTTCAGTTGTTTGGGCTTTGGCTTTAGGATTTGAGCTACAGACTTTGCTAGTTGTGACTTTGGGAATCAGGCCTTAAGCTTTGGGTTTGAGCTTCAGCATTCAAGCGTGCAGGTTCAGATTTTGGTCTTCAACCTTCGGGGTTTGAGGTTTTTGCATTTGAGCTTCGGTCTTTTGACTTGATCCTTCGGGATTCGATCTTCGAGCTTCAAGCTTCAATCTTCGATCATCGAGCTTCATGATCTAGGCTTCAGGTTACACCATTTGGCTTCAAGATTTGGGCTTGAGGCTTTGAGTTTAGGGCATCGGGCATTGGGCTTTTGGCTTGTCCCTTCGCACTTTGGGCTTCGGGATTTGGGTTTTGGGCTTCAAGCATGAGCCTTCATATTCTAGGCTTCAGGCTTTGGGATTTGAGCTTAGAGCTTCGGGTTTCATAGATGAGGCTTCGGGCATGGAGCTGCGGACTTTTACATTGTTGCTTTGGGCATTCAGGCTTTCATGCCTTGGGATTCAGGTTTTGAGCTTCAGCTTAGACCGTAGGGCATCGAGGTTTGTGCTTCATGCTTTCGACTTTGGCCTTTAAGCTTCAAGCTTCGGGCTTCAGACTTTAGGTTTGGGGCTTTGGGCTTTGGGTTTGAGCTTTGATCTTAAGGCTTTTCGGCCAGCATTGTGTCTTCGACCTTTTGAACTTGAGCTTTTGGCCTTCGGGCTTCTAGCTTCGGCTTCAGCATTCAAGCATCAGACATGAGCCTTCGAGTTTTGGCCATCTGGCATACAACTTAGGCTTTCAAGGTTTTGGCTTTAAGATTAGGCCTTTAGGCTTTTGGCTTTGGCTATCAGTCTTTGAGCTTCGAAATTTAGGCTTCGGGCTTTGGCTTTCATGTTGGGCTTGGTCCTTTTGGCTTCAGGATTTGGCCCTTGAGTTTCAAGTTTAGGTCTTGTGTCTTTGAGCTTGGGCTTCGAGCTTTTGGCTTAAGGCTTAAGAATCCGGAAACGATCTTTGGGCTTCGGTCTTCTAGTTTGCACATAGAGTGTTCAAGCTTCAAGCTTAGGCCATCAGGGTTCATGCTTCTGGCATGGGCTTTTGCACGTTGGGCTCCAAACTTCTGACTTGGGCATTTGGGCAAGCTTCATGCTTTGTGCTTTAGTCTTGGGACTTCGGCCTTTGAGGTTGAAGCTTCAGGATTTGAGCCTCGAGCTCTGGGCTTAGTTGTTTGTTATTTGGGATTTAGGCTATGGGCTTAGGCCTTTGAACTTCAAGCTTCAGACATGAGCCTTCGAGTTTAGGCCTTTGGGCTTTCGGCATTGGGCTTCTGGCTTGGTCCTTTGTACTTTGGTCTTCAGAATTTAGGTTTCAGGCTTTAAGCTTGAGCCTTCATGTTTTAGGCTTCAGGCATTGGGATTTGAGCTTGGGGCTTCGAGTTTCAGGGATGAGGCTTCGGGCATGAAGCTTCAGGCTTTGGCATTCGGGATTTGGGCATAGTTCTTCAAGCTTTGGACTTCAGGCTTTAGGCATTGGGATTCAACTTTTGAGCTTGGGCCTTTAGGCTTCAGGATTTGGCATTCATGATTTGGGCTTAGTTTTTCGAGCTTTTGGCTTCAGGATTTAGGCCTTGGGATTCAGGTTTTGAGCTTGGGCCTTTGGGCTTCGGCTTAGACATTAAGCCATCTAGGTTCGTGCTTCATGCTTCATAGCTTGGGCTTCGGGCTTTAGGCTTGGGACTTTTGGTTTGGGGGTTCGAGCCTTAAGGTCTCAGTATTGGGTCGTCAACCTTTTGAACTTGAGCTTTTGGCCTTCGGGCTTCAGTCTTCGGGCTCAGCTTTTATGCTTTAGACATGAGCCTTTGAGTTTAGGCCTTCTGGCTTATAGATTAGGCCTTCATGGTTAGAGTTTTGGCCTTCTGGCTTAGTGCTTTGGCCTTCAAGATTTTGTCTTCAAGATTAGGTCTTTAGGCTTTTGGCTTTGGCCATTAGCCTTTAAGCTTCGGGATTTGGCTTTCAGGTTAGGCCTGGGCCATCTTGTTTGGGCCTTTGGGCTTTAGGATTCGGCCTTCGGGTTTTGAGTTTAGGCCTTGTGGCTTTGGGCTTGGGCTTTAGGCTTTTAGCTTCAGGCTTAATAATTTGGGTTTCTAGCTTCGGCCTTCGAGCTTCAAGTTTTCGGAAATAGTCTTCAAGCTTCAGTCTTCTAGTTTGAACATAGACAGTTGAAGCTATAGGCTTAGGCCATCATGATTTGTGCTTCTGGCATGAGCTTTTGCGCTTTGAGCTTTAAGATTTGGGTTTAGGCATTTGCACTTTAGGCTTCATACTTTGTGTTTTAGTCTTGTAACTTCAACCTTTGATGTTAAAGCTTCGGGATTTGAGCCTCAGGCATCAGGCTTAGTCCTTTAGTATTTGGGGTTTAGGCTTTGGGCTTGGACCTTCGAATTTTGAGCTTCAGGATTGCAAGCTTAGGCCATCAGTTGTCGGGCTTCAGTCTTCAGGCTTGGGCTTTCGACCTTCAAGCTTCGAGCCTTTAAGCTTTAGGCTTTACGCCTTCGAACTTGTGGCTATGGGCATGGTCCTTCGGACTTAAAGCTTCAGGCTTCGAGCTATGGTCTTCAGACTTCGGTTTTCAAGCATGCACATAAAAGTTTCAAGCTTTAAGCTTAGGCCATCAGGATTCGAACTCCAGGCATGGGCTTTTAGGTTTTAGGCTTCAAATTTCAGGCTTGGTCTTTTTAGCATTAGCTTCATGCTTTGTATTTTAAGCTTTGGCCTTTAGCCTTAGCATTTGAAGATTTGGGATTTGAGCTTCGGGCTCCTGGCATAGTCTTTTAGTATTTGGGGTTTAGGCTTCATGCTTAGAACTGGTGTGACGACCCTAGCCATCACACTAAAAATTTATCTAAGTTAGGGGAGAAGGAAGATTAATTCAACAGTGGAAGAAAACTAAATAGATTAAATGCTACTACAAGAGTTCACAATACTAAATCTTAGAACAGAATTAAACATCTAACTAAAGCAAATGAAGTAGAACTACTATAGTCTCAACCGAACACATAAGCAGATAAATCACTCTCTAAGAAAATAAAGTAATAAACTAATTGTTCTCTTGACTGGCATTCTCCCCATTCCCATGATTAAGTGCTTCAGTACCTGCCACGTTAGTGACAGAGTCCGTTAGAACGGACTCGTAGGTTGTACACTAACATTAGCACGACCTGGATGATACATAATCTCCAAATCGTAATCCTTAATCAGCTCAAGCCAACGTCGTTGCCTTAAGTTTAGTTCTTTCTGAGTAAATATATATTTCACACTCTAGTGATCAGTAAAGATTTCACATTTTACCCCATACAAGTAGTGTCTCCAGATTTTCAAAGCAAATACTATTGCTGCTAGCTCCAAATCATGAACTGGGTAATTTTTCTTATGTGTATGCAGCTGACGTGAAGCATAAGCAATCACCTTGCCATGCTGCGTCAAAACACACCCAAGTCCTTGGAACGAAGCATCACTATAAATCTGAAATCCATCACAACCTTCAGGTAGGACTAACACTGGTGCTGAAACTAAATAATCTTTTAACTGTTGAAAGCTAGCTTCACACTCTGTATCCCAGTCAAACTTTACTGTTTTTCTAGTGAGCTTAGTGAGTGGTAAAGCAATCTGAGAAAAACCTTTCACAAATTTACAATAATAGCCAGCCAATCCCAAGAAACTTCTCACCTCAGTCACACTAGAAGGTCGTGGCCAGTCCACTATAGCTGATACCTTCTGAGGGTCAACTGATACTCCCTCTGCATTCACCACGTGACCTAAGAATTGAACACTTGATAGCCAGAATTCACACTTAGAAAATTTAGCATATAGTTGCTTCTCTCTCAATTTCTGTAAATCAAATGTAAATATTGTGTGTGCTCTTCTGGGCTCTTTGAATAGATCAGAATATCATCTATGAATACAATAACAAACCGGTCCAAGTATGGTTGGAATACTCGGTTCATCAGGTCCATGAAAATAGCTGGAGCATTGGTTAAGCCAAAAGGCATCACCAAATACTCATAGTGGCCATATCTAGTTCGAAAAGCTATTTTTGATATATCCTCTTCTTTCACTTTCAACTGGTAGTATCTAGATCGAAGGTCAATCTTAGAAAAGACTGACGCTCCTTGAAGCTGATCGAATAGATCATCGATCCTAGGAAGTGGATACTTGTTCTTCACAGTTACTCTATTGAGTTCTCGGTAGTCAATACACATTCTTAGACTATCATCCTTTTTCTTCACAAATAATACTGGTGCTCCCCAGGGTGATGTGCTTGGACGAATATACCCCTTATCAAGCATCTCCTGAATCTGGGCTTTCAGCTTTAGTAACTCTGCAGTAGCCATTCTATATGGAGCTTTAGAAATCGGCCCAGTTCCTGGTACGAGCTCGATAGAGAACTCCACCTCTCTATCTGGAGGTAGACCTGGCAAATCTTCTGGGAACACATCTGCATATTCTTTCACCACTGGTACACTCTGTAGCTCGATTGAATTAGCTTTGGCATCTAACATCACCATCAAATATGCCTCGCAGCCACTTCTTACAAGTCGGTGCGCCTGTAAAGCTGAAATCAATTGAACTCTACTTCCTTGGCCATAATACACTACATCTGAGGATCCTGGAATACGAACTTTGACTTTCTTCTCACGACAGTCAATAACAACCCGATAAAGAGATAACCATTCCATAGCCAAAATCACATCAAACTCAGTGATAGGTACTATAATCAACTTTGACGGGAAAATTCTATCCTTGATTGTGACCTCTATATTCACACGCGACGTCACACTGATCGTTGTACCCGTAGGTAGTGCCACATTCAACACATCATCAAGAGGATAAACTAACAAAGCTAATTTTCGCACCACATTCTCAGAGATGAAAGAATGTGAAGCACCAGAATCAAATAAAGCAATCACAGGTGAGTTGCACAAAGATATAATACTTGTGATGACATCAGGTGACTCCTAAGCCTCATGCTGAGTAAGAGCATAAATACGGGGCTGAGCTCCACGCCCTCCAGTATATCCTCCACTCCCACCAGATGATGCGGTAGTACCGCCTCCACGTCCTCCAGCAGTGGAAGCCATAGATGCTGACGTAGTAGGTGTCACCTTCTTAGGACAGTTGGGAGACATATGACCCGTCTCACCACAAGCATAACAAGTCCTGTTCAGTAGTCTACACTGACCCCAATGATGCTTGCCACAGTGCTGACATTGTGGCTTGCCAGTGCTGCCACCAGAGTTGCTTGAGCCAGTACTAGAGTGAAACTTCTTAGGTGCAGGTCCAGAATAAGACCTGGATGCTCCACCCTTCCTTTTCGCAGCTGCTTGCCTCCGATTCTGTATAATCAATTGGTCTTGCTCCACTATACTTGCCATGTTCAGAGTATACTTGATGTTGAAAAGGCAAAACTGCTGTACGAATAGAATCACGTAGCCCTTTTCGAAAAAGATAACACTTCTCCTTCTCATTTGGAATCATCTGTGGAGCAAATTTAGCAAGTGCATTGAATTTGGCTTCATATTCATGCACAGTCATGTCTCGCTGCGTCAGTCGAGCTAGCTCCTCTCTTATCTTATCTCTAGCAGATTGGGGAACATACTGTTGCCTGAAAGCCTCTAAGAATTCGCTCCAAGTAATGTCCTCCAATTCTTTCTCATTGAAGAAGATCCTGCGGTGATCCTTCCACCAATCGTCTGCCGCTCCATCAAGTACACCAACAGTAAGAGCTAACTTTCTATTTGCAGGGCATCTGATGCTATCAAAAGCCTTCTCCACTGATCCAATCCACTTCTCAGCAGCAGCAGGGTCAACAATACCCTCAAAATGAGGTGGCCTCATCTTTTGAAATAGCTCCACTGTACGATCCATTTGCGGCTCTCGCTCCCCACCTTGAGGTGGCACTGCTGGCATGCGACCATGCAGAACCTCCAACCTATCAGCAATAGTCGTCAACACCTGCGCTAGGTGTTGAATAGAGTCTCCTTGTAGTCTTGGGGGTCCATTATTTGCATTGCTGTCAGAGACCTGATCTGCAGCTTGATTTCTCCTGTTACAATATATGTTAGCACAAATAAACAATGCAAACAAAGGTGATAGGTACTGTGCATGTGTATTTTCCAATCCTATATTTTATCCAGTCACGCCTATCATTAAGAAAAGGGACAACCTGACGTTCTGATACCACCTTGTGATGACCCTAGCCATCACACTAAAAATTTATCTAAGTTAATGGAGAAGGAAGATTAATTCAACAGCGAAAGAAAACTAAATAGATTAAATGCTACTACAAGAGTTCACAATACTAAATCTTAGAACAGAATTAAACATCTAACTAAAGCAAATGAAGTAGAACTACTATAGTCTCAACCGAACACATAAGCAGATAAATCACTCTCTAAGAAAATAAAGTAATAAACTAATTGTTCTATTGATTGGCATTCTCCCCATTCCCATGATTAAGTGCTCCAGTACCTGCCACGTTAGTGACAGAGTCCGTTAGAAAGGACTCGTAGGTTGTACACTAACAAAGCCTTTAAATAAAAAATATTAAACAATAATAATAATAATAATAATAATAATAATAATAATAATAATAATAATAATAACAACATGTTGATATAATATAATAAGAATAACAAACAATTAAACATATATAACATAGATTTTAATTAAGCATGCATGTATG
>JAEMOT010002988.1:24121-53089 GCA_019297695.1 Apostasia ramifera
ATAAATAAAACAAATTATATTATTTCTCAGTCACGATCGAATCATAGAGAAAACATCCAAACACAATTTCTAAAGTATTTTTAGATGCATACAACAATAAAATTTGAAGAGCAATAATATAATGAAATACATACACATAAATCATGGATGTAGTTTATTGATTTAAAGCATGATATTAGATTTTTGTCAAATTAATTCTTTTATTCAATCATTTAATTTAAAATAGCAAGGTTAGAGTAAAACCTACCTCGAATTCACCATGATCTTAGATTTTCTTGAGATCCGAAGAGAAAAGATCACTCCAAATTGTTAGATCCAGTCAAAGACGTAAGAAAACGTGTAGATCGAGAAGAAGATGAAGAAGAATCATCGATTTTCAGGGAGATCCGACTTCTCTCTCTCTCCAACGCGTGACTTTCTCTCTCCAACTCATCACTTTCTCTCTCCTCTCTCTAGGCCGGCGACGGTTATGGAAGGGGAAGAAATTGAATCGGTGTTTTGGGTGAGAAACGCTATTTTTTTCTCTAAATAATAATCTGAGGGTATTTCTGTAATTTTTCTTAGCCTTAATTTAAGGAGGTAGTTATAGATATTTAATGGATAATTAAATTCATTGGATTTGAACTTTAAATAACCTGATTTAATTAAATTAAATATTAATTTTAGCCATTTTGAATTTTAAATCGCATAATAAATATTTAATATTTCATATATTTAATTTTAAATAATTAATTTCTCATGCATAAAATTAATTCCTCATAATAAATTTAATTAATCAAAAATCTAAATCTAAATTTTACCGGGATATTACAACTGAGCTTCAAGTTACGGGGTTTGAGCATATGTCTTCGACTTTGGGATTCGAGACTCGGATTTGGCTTTTTAAACTGCAAGCTTTGTGCTTCGGGCTTCAGGATTTAAGTTTCGGGCTTAGGGCTTTGACTTTCAGCCTCTGGCAAAAGCTTTGGGCTTCGTGTTTTGGCATCAGACTTTAGCTTTCAGCCTTCAGGCTTAAGCTTTTGAGCTTCAAGTTTCAAGCATCGGGCTTGGAATTTTGTGTTTCAGACTTCAATTATCAGGCTTTGGTTTTTTTTTTTTTTTTTTTTTAATAAGGGGAGATATTAATCATCGGGCCCCGTCCTGCTAACAAAAAAGAAAACTAAGGCACATGCCATTACATGGTAGTTAGCGCAAAGGCCCAAAACATAAAAGAAAAAAACCCATAAGGCACTTATGGGTTTTACATGAAATAAGCCATTAACCAACATGTGAACAAAAGGCCCAAGGCCCATCATGAAAGCAAGCTCAAAGTGCTAACCAGAAAATAAAAGCCCATTCGCTGGGCCTATAACGGAGGCCCATATGCTGTGAGGCCCGAACAGCCCATCAAAATCGGCCCGCCAGAACAGAAAAAGGCCCGGAAACGGCCCACCAGAATGAAGCCCAAGCAGATTAAAGCAAAGGCCATTAACATCCATCGGCGATCAACGACTTCAGACCTTGAAATGGATTGAGGAAGGACTGGCCCTGTTGGGCCAAAATCAGTTCCTTATGGCCTTGAGCTGGCTGGATCAAATCCTGCTGGGCTGGGATCTGGCCTAAAGCCTGCTGGGCTAATTCTTGGCCCATCTCCTGATGGGCTGAGGTGGCTGATTCCTGGCCCAAATCGCCTAAAGGCTGATGGGCCTTATCTGAAACTTGATTAGCACCATGTTGGGACAAAACCTGGTGGGCTTTAGCTGTCAGGGCCCCTGCTGGGAGGGCCAAATCTTGCTGGGCTGAGGACTTACTTAGAAGCTTTTGGGCTGAAATCTGGCCCATTTCTCCTGAATTATCCTGTTGGGCCAAACTCTGTTGGCCTGAAATCTGTCCCAAAAACTGTTGGGCTGAATCCTGGCCCAATTCACCTGGAATCTGATGGGCCTTTTCCAAAGCCTGGATATCAAAATGCTGTGCTGAAATATGATGGGCTGAATCAAGTGAGGGCTCCATAGGGCTGGTAAGAGGTGAGCCAGTGAGGAATTCCAAATTATCAAAATAAAGATTTTCCACTGACCCATGCCTCAAAATTTTCGGGGATTCCGTTAACTTGAATTGCTTCTCAAATGACCCACCTAAACCACTAGGGGATGGCAAAGGGAGACTATCTTTTCCCTTATCAATCTCCTGAGAGGGTAAAATAGGTTTGGAAGGAGCCGGAGAGGCACCAACAATACCCTTATCAACTTTAGACAAATATTTAGCTTTTTCAAGGAGTCTCTTGCTTTTCCTTCTTCCTTCAACAAGTTGCCACGCAGGGGAAGGAGGATCATCATCACAAGCAGGGGAAGGAGGATCATCATCACAAGGAGAACACCCATCGTCAGAGGGGTCAATCTCCTTGTTAACCATACAAGGATGAGAATTGCCATGAGAGGTTTGAGGTGTCGCAATGGGGGGAGGTACCCCAAAGACCCCATCTGAAGGAAGATAAGTATCCACATGGGAAGGTTGATCGAGCACTATATCATGTTGCGTGAGAGTATCATTGGGCTTTACCACCCATTGTGGGGTGACCTGTGGTTGGCCTTCCTCAGGGAAATTATTTTTTTGAAAAACCTTATCTTTGGGCCTGAGCTCAGGATGTTTGAAATAACAAAGCTGCAGGGAGTGACCCAATTTATAATAATGTGTATAGTAAAAAGGCCTCTTTTCAATAACCACAGATTGTTTGAAGCCAGATTTTCCATCAAGGGAGATAAAAATCTCATCATGGTAGGATTTTCTCGCATCAAACTCAACGAGGACCCTGGCGATAGAAGGTCTAGTCAGATCAGATGTGGCCTTATCCAATTGAATGGGCTTGCCAAAAACAGAGGCAAAGGATTTTAAGCCACCCCAAAATTCAACTGGTAAACCCGGAAAAGCAATCCAGATAAGAGCTAAGGGGGACTCATGTCCTGGCCTAAAGCCACTTTCCCATTTCCACATTCTAAGAGGTTTGGTGTTCACATAATAAGTACCATGCCGACGCATTCGATTCAGATCATGAGATAGAGCGCATCTGACCAAAATGTGTCTAGCATCCATAGCGCTAACATGATAACCCCCTAGAAGATTTAAGGATCTAAAAAAGAGTCTCACATCATCCATGCTTGGTCTACCTTTTGGGAAAAATCCAACAATAGTAGATTCAAAAGGTTTTGACATAGTTTGAATTTTCTCCTCGGAAAATATAAAAGTTGGCATTCCATTCAACAAATCGAAAGATTTGGCGATTTCAAACTCAGGAAGCAATCCAGGAAAAGTACCTTGCTGTGAAGAAGAAGGTGGCTGGCTGGAAAAATTCGGCCCTCTTAACAAATCTGCAAAGGAAGGCCCAGCAGTTGAAAGATGATTCTGGGCTGCAGAAAGCCCACCAAGAGGTCCATCAGGCCTAGGATCCAACCCATCAAATGGGCCACTGCCTCCAGCCTGCCTAGAGCCCATGCGGGAAGCGGGAAGGCCAAAGGGCAGCTGGGACCCACCACAGGAAAATCAGGCCCCGTGGCGCCCCCTCCTCCACTCCCGCCCAGCGAGGCCAGAGGCTGTCGGCCACTACGGGAGACACGAGGCATTGCCCAGCGGAAAAACTGGATCTGGTCGGCGAACGCGAACGTCCGCGAGGGTGAGGTTTTCCGGCAGCAAGAGCGCAGGGAACTCCGGCGAGGTCACCGAGAGGCCGTGACGACGCTAAAGACCACGAACTACCTCTCTCCCAATGAGCCACACCACCATTGCCGAAACTGCGTCGCCAAACGGCAGGAGGTGGAGGAGCCAGTCGAGGAGAAGAAGCAGGGAGAGATTCCTCTGCCGCAAAACCAAAACGACCACGGCGAAGAGCAGCGCCGACGAGGAGATAGGAAGGAGGAGCACGAACAGATCACCGACGACGTGAAAGGACGTCGACAAAGTTGTTGAAACACCCTTCTCGGCCACAGACGCCGGCCAACGACAGCAAAGACGCGGCATAAGGGTGGCAGGGAACCAGTGGAAGGCGATGCTCGCCTTTCTCGCCGCCGGCAGCCCGGAGGGAGCCTCCGGCAACCCTTCTTCCTCACAAGCTTAGAGAGAGAAGCTCTCCCTCTAAAAAACTTAGAGAGAGAAAGGAAAGGAGAGAATGAGTTTGGGTTTTATCAGGCTTTGGTGTTGGGTCCTTTGGCTTTAGACTTTTTGCATCGGTTGTTGAGCTTCTAACTTCAGACTTCAGATATAGGACCTTCATGCTTTGGGCTTTAAACTTGCTCTTTAGGGCTTTAAGCTTCGAACTTCGAGCTTGGGCTTCAGCCTTTGGCATTCAAGCTTGGGCTTTGAAATTCAGGCTTCAAGCTTTAGACGTTGTGTTTTGGTCTTTGGGCTTTGTATTTCGAGCTTAGGGCTTCACGCTTGTAGCAACGTATAGGGCTTTGGCATTCTAGTTTAGGCATTCTACTTTGGGCTTCAGCTTTTCGGTTTCAGGCTTCAAATTTTGGCCTTCTGGTTGGGGCTGTGTGGCTTTAGGATATCTTAGGTCATTGGACTTCGGGTTACGGGTTTTGGTCATATGTGTTCAGCCTTTGGCTTTCGGGCTTGTCCTTGGGTTTTCAGACTTTGAGCTTCGACCTTAGAGCTTCAGCATTCAATCTTCGAGATTTAGGCTTTTGGGCTTTATTCTTGCAGCTTTAGAAGCCTAAAGGGCCAAGGTAGAAATCCAAAAACCTGAATCGTAAAGCACAAAAGCTAATGCCCGAAGCCAGAAGCCCGTGAGCCCAAGTTCAAATCCCTAACCCTGAAGATCAAAGCCCAAAAGGGCAAGCCTAAACCCTGAAATGCGAAGCTTGAATGCCAAAGCCTGAAGTGTGAAGGCCCGAGACAAAAGCTTGAAGCCTGAAGGCCTTAGCTCGAAGCACAAAACTTGAATCCGGAATCCTGAAGGCCTAAGCTCGAAGCACAAAGCTTGAAGCTGAAACCCTGAAGGCTCAAGCCTCGAAATGCAAACCCTGAAAATCGAAGCATAAATCCCTAATCCTCAAGGCCGATGCCCGAAGCCTGAACCATGAAAACTAAAGCACGATGCCAGAATGACAAAGTTCTAAGGAGAAATCACAAAGATTGAAGACTGAAGCTTAAAACTTGAAGCACAGAAGCCTAAGCTCGAAGTCCAAAAACCAAAACCTGAAAGCAGAACGCCTAAGACCAAAACTTGAAGACCTAGCTTGAAGCCCAAAACTCGAGGCCTTAATGCCTAAGCCTGATGCCCAAAGTTTGAAGTTCAAAACTCGAAGCCCAAAGCCCAAAGCCCAAAGCCCAAAGCCCAAAGCCAAAAGAATGAAATCTACAACTCAATGCCTTAATGCATTACTATGCCCGAAGCTTGAATACTGAAGGAACAACCCAAAGCTAGAAGGCCAAAGTCTGAAGCCCAAAATCCCAAGCCTGGAGGCTCAAGCCCTAAACCCGAAGCCTTAAGCACATTGCCCGAAGGCTGAAGTGCGAAGTTAGAAGCCTAAAGCCTAAAGGCCCAAGTCTGAAGCTGGAATCTCAATGCTCAAATGCTTGGGCCTGAAGGCTAAAGTGCATTGGCACAAGCTTTAGTTCCTAGGCCTGAAGGCTTAATCCCAAAGCTTGAAGTCCAACGTCCGAATGCCAAAGCCTGAACCTTGAAGCCCAAAGATCGAAGCCCAAGCCTGTAGGACCAAGTTTGAATCTCAAAGTCTAAGGCCAAATACTGAAGGAACAACCCCAAAGTCTAAGGCCAAATCCTGAAGCTCGAAATCCTAGGCATGAAGGCTCAAGCCCAAAACCCGAAGCGTTAAGCCCTTTGCCGAAGGCTGAAGTGCCAAGTTAGAAGCCTAAAGCCTGAAGGCCCAAGTCCGAAGCTCAAATCTCAATGCTCGAATGCTTGGGCCTGAAGGCTAAAGTCCGTTGGCACAAGCTTGAGTACCTAGGCCTGAAGGCTTAATCCCAAAGCTTGAAGTCCAACATCCGAATGCTAAAGCCCGAACCTCGAAGCCCAAAGATCGAAGCCCAAGCCTGTAGGACCAAGTTTGAATCTCAAAGCCTAATGGACTAAGCCCAAAGGCCTAAACCTCAAGCTAGAAGCCACATTCTCAAAGGTCTAAGTCCGAATCCCAAAGCTTGAAGCTTGAGTCCCAAAGGCCCAAGACCGATGCTCGAAGCTCAAAGTCTGCTGCCTAATGGCACAAGCTTGAAGCCCGAGCCTGAAGCTCAAAGCACAAAGGCCGAATGTCAAATTTTGAAGGCTGAAAGTCGAAGCCTGAAAGCCAAAACCTGAAGCTCGATGCCCAAATCCAGAAGACAAAAGCTTGAAACTTGTAGCACAAAGGCCCTAGCTCGATGCACATAGCCTGAAGTCGGAAGGCCCATTTTTTATGGCCAAATACTGGAAGTCTGTCCTCGAAGCCTGAAGCCCGAAGGCCAAGACCGACAGCCTGAAGCCTCGTGTATAAAGTTGAAGGATGAACTAAAACCTCAATTCCCCACGGCCAAAGGAACAAGATTGAATCCGGAAGCTCGAAGGCTGATGGCCTAATCCCAAAGCGCAAAGTCCGAAGACCTAAGCCCAATGCTTGAATACTAAACCTCACTGCCTGAAGACCCAAGACCAAATCCCAAAGGACTAAGCTCAATGCCCGAACCTTTTGGGGTTGAATGCGAATGCTCGAAGCCACAGGCATAAGCCTGAAGCCAGAAAGGCCAAGTTCAAAGGATGAGACACGTAGCTCAATGGCCTAAGCCTGAAGCCTAAAGACTGAACTCTGAAGATCCATGCCCCATGCTTGAAGCCTGAAGGCCTAAGCGTGATGCTTAAAGCTCGTAGTCCTTTGCCCGACGCCCAAAAGCGCAAAAGCCCAAGCTTGATGTGTGAAGCCAGAACCCTGAAAGCCCAAGATTGAAGTGCCAACCCCAAAGGCCAAAAGTCAAAGGCCCAAGCCTAGAGCCCGAAGGCCCAAGCCCAACACATGAAGCCTGAAGCCCGAAGGCCTAAGCCAAAAGCATGAAGACTGAAGCCCAAAGCCCAAAGCCCCAAAGCGTAAGCTTGAAGCCCAAAGCCTTTAGGGCTAAGCCTAAGGCCAGAAGCTTGAAGGTGGAGGGCCTCAGGCCAAATCTTAAAACACAAACGCCCATACCCGGAGCCTGAAGCCAAAATTTAGAAGGCCGAAGCCTGATGGCAAAATTCCCGATCCCCTAGCCTGATGCCCAAAGCCAAAATTTAGAAGGCCCAAGCTCGAAGGTCGAAGTCCTCATGCCTTAAGCCTGATGCACGAAGCCAAAAGCCTGATGGCCCAAGTCAAAGCTTGATGCCCGATTGGTCAAGCTCGAAGCACAAAGCTCGAAGGCCGAAAGCCTACTCTCACAGTTTGAAATCCAAAGACCCAAGCCAAAATCCCAAAGCCCAATCTCCCAAACCCAAAGCTTGAATCTGAAAGCTTATAAACCAAAACTCGAAGTTCGTATTCCCAAGCGTGAAGCCTAAAGCAGGAAGCCTGACGCTGAAAATCCCAAGCTCGAAGGCCCAAGCCAAAAGCCCAAAGCCCGAATCCCCAAACTTGATGTCTCAACCCTGAAGGCACAAGTCTTAATTGTGAAAATAAAAAGCTTGTAGGCTGAAGTATAAAGCATAAAAGCCAAGCACGTAGAAGAAGCTTGAAGGCCCCAGCCAGAAGCCCGAAGGCCCCAGCCCGAAGCCCAAAGGCCAAAGCTTGAATCATGAAGCACAAAGACCAAAACCCAATGCCTGAAGCCTAAGAGCCCAGGTTTGAATCCCTAACTCTGAAGATCAAAGCCCTTTGGTAAAAGCTTAAACATTGAAATGCGAAGCTTGAAAGCCAAATCCTGAAGTGTGAAGGCCCAAGATTGAAGCCTGAAGATCGAAGGCCTTAGCTCGGCGCATGAAACCTAAATCCGAAGACCTATGCCTAAAGCCTCAACTCTGAAGGACCAAGCCTTAGCTCGAAATGCGAAGCCCAAAAATCAAAGCAAAAAGCCCGAATCCTTAAGCTTAATGCCCGAAGCCCGAAACATGAAAACCAAAGCACGATGCCAGACTCACAAAGTTCTAAGTCAAGATCAAAATGCCTGAAGGCCTAGGGTTGAAACTTAAAGCACAAAATCCTAAGCCTGAAGTACCAAGCACGATGCCCAAAAGCCGAAGCCTAAAGCCCGAAACTTGAAGACTCATGCCTAAAGGTCGAAGGATAAACACCAAATCCTGAAAGCCGAAGGCCAAAGGTCTAACCACGAAGGCCAAAGCCCGAAGCTAGAAGCCAGTAGGCTGATGGTCTAATCTCAAAGCCCGAAGGACGAAGGACCATGCTTGAATCACCAAATTCAATGGCTAGAGCCCCAAGCGTGAGGGCCGATGACCCAATCTCAAAGCCTAAAGCCTGAAGACCTATGCCCGATTCTTGAATACTGAAGCCCAAAAGTCGAATTTCGAAGCCCGAAGCCTGAAGGCTTATGCCCAAAGCCACAAATCCCAAGCTCAAAGGCTGCGACCCGTCATCCGAGGGCCTAACTTGACACCTAAAGACTAAACCCCGAAGATCCATGCCCAAATCCGGAAGATTAATGCTCATAGTCCTACGCCTGAAGCCCAAAGGCCCAAGCTCGATGTGTGAGGCCTAATCCTTGAATGACCAAAACTAAAACGCCAACTCTAAAGGTCAAAACTCAAAGGCCATAACGTGAAGCCTAAAGCCTGAAGCCCGAAGCATGCATCGTGAAGCCCATTGCCCAAATGCACAAGCCCAAAGCCCGAAGGCATAACCCCAAAGCCCAAAGCCTAAAGGACTAAGCTTAAAGCCCAAAGCTTGAAGGCCAAAACCAAAAATCTGAAGGTCAAAGGGCATGAGGCCAAATCCCAAAGCACCAAGGCACATACCCAAAGCCCATAGCCCAAACCTCGAATCCCAAAGCCTGAAGGCCTAATCCCGAAGCCTAAAGGCCTAACCCTGATGGCAAAGGCCCTATCTCGTAGACCGAAACCCAAACCCAAAAGCCAAAAGTCTTAAGCCTTAAACCCAATGCATGAATTCCAATGCCTGAAGGCCCAAGCTCGAAGCCTAATTGCCTATTGCTCAAGCTCAAAGCACAAATCTCAAAGCCCAAAGCTCTAAGCCAAACTCTTGAAGCCCAAAGGCCCAAGCCTGAAGGTTTAGCCCAAAGCCCAAACCTCATAGGCTTAAGCCTGAAGCCTTAAGCCCATTGCCCGAAGGCCGAAGGCTGAAGGCCGAAGCATGAAGCCTAAAGGCACAAGCCTAAATCTGAAGCCTGAAGGCACAAGCCTAAATCTGAAGCCTGAAGGCACAAGCCTAAATCCGAAGCCTAAAGGCCCAAGGTTGAAGCTCGAATTTCAAGGATTCAATGCCTAAGCTAGAACATTGAAGTCTGTTGGCACAAGCTTCAATCCCTAGGCCTGAAGCACACAAATGTGCTTTCTCGAAACTTGAAGCCTGAAGCTCGAAGCCCGCGAAGCCCGAAGCCCGAAGCCCGAATCACAAAGCCTGTAGGACCAAGTATGAATTCCAAAGCCTAAAGGAATAAGCCCAAAAGACAAAGACTCAAGCCCCAAGCCACGTTCTTAAAGGTCTAAGCCCATAGCCTGAAACTTGAAGCACAAATTCCGAAAGCATAAGCTCAATGCTCGAAACGCAAAGCTCAAAACCTCGTGCCTAAAGGCACAAACCTGAAGCCCGAAGCCCGAACCCTGAAGCTTAAAGCCCGAAGGCTGAAACCAAAAGCTCAAACACCAAAAGACAAGCTCATACCCTAAGCCCGACAACCAAAACCTGAAGCTCAAAACCCAATGCTTAAAGCTTGTAGCTCAAAGGCCCAAGCTCAAAGCTCATAGCCTAAAGTCCGAAGGCCAATTTCTAAAGCTCATATCTTGGAGGTGTGTCTCCAAAGCCTGAAGCCGTAAAGCCGTAAGCCTGAAGGCTCATACCTAAAGTTCGAATGATGAAAACTAAAAGTTGAATGCCGAAGGCCGAAGAAGGTCTAATCTGCAAAGGCCAAAGGTTTTAAGCCCAAAGCTAGAATCCCATAGGCTAATGGTTTAATCTCGAAGCTGTAAGGCCGAAGGACCAAGCTTGAACCCCCAAGTTTACAGGCCAAAGCCCCTAGCTCAAAGGTCGATAGCCCAATCCGAAAGCCCGAAGTTCGAAGCCCTAATCCCGATGCTTGAATAATGAAGCTAGTAGCTCATAAACCCAAGACCAAATCCCAAAGCCCGATGCCCCAAGCCCAAAGCCATAAGACCGAAGCTAGAAAGCCCAAGCTAAAAGCCTGAGACCCGTATCCTGATAGCCTAAGCCTAAAGCCTAAAGACTAAACACGAAGATCCATGCCCAAAGCCTGAAGCCCAAGCACTAGTAGAATATAGGCCTTTTATAACAATTAAAAATCACTGTAAAATGCCACAAACAAGCTGCTTTTTATGTGCTTGCTGTAAAAGGTTCGGACCTTTTACAGCGATTCAAAACCGCTGTAAAAGGTAGATCTTTTACAGCGATTGTCTAAAACTACCGTTGCATATAATATATTTTTTTTACAAATTTTTTTTGAATTACTAAATTATTTAAAACATATATTGCAGAGAAATGTATCTATTCTCACACATATACACACAATCATTAAATTACAAATATAACATCAAATAATAAATTTTGCATTGCAACTTAAAACATATATACGCAATTCTATAAACCTCAGATGCAGAGTTGAAGTTGTGTTTGGATCAAAATAATATGAGACACAAATTAAGCTAAAAATCACAAATACACTATCCAAAAGTTGAACATACATGCTCAAAATGAACAATAAGAATATGATATAGCTGTGTGAGGGTAAAAGATTCTAATAATTTTGCCCAATAATCACATAACAAAAGAAAATTAAATCATAAATAATACATGAAGTAAATTATATAAGGGCAAATCTTAGATCATATCTTTTATAGTGGTTGACTGAGTCAACTGCTGTAAAAGATCTTTTACAGCGATTGATGTGGCCAATCGAAAGGTCGCACCATCTTTTTTAAAGCAGTTGACTTGATCAACTGCTTTATAATCTTCATTCTATAATGCATATTTTCTTCTACTGAAGCTCCTAGCCCTACGCTTGAAGCCCAAAAGCCCAAGCTCAATGCGTGAAGCCTGAACCCTGAAGGCCCAAGATTAAAGTGCCAATGCTAAAGGCCAAAATGCGAGGACCATAACCTGAAGCTTGAAGCCTGAAGCCCAAAGGCTTGGAGCCCGAAGCATAAAGCCTGAAGCCCAAAGCCCAAAGTTGCAAGCCCAAAGCCCAAAGCCGTAAGTTCGAAGCCCAACGTTTGTACAGCTAAGCATAAAGCCCTAGGCTTGAAGGCCAAAATTAGAAATTTGAAGAGATTCGAAGGTCGAAGGCCCATACCCTAAGCCCGAAGCTCGAAGCCCGAAACCTAAAGCCCAAAGCATGAAGGTCTAAACCCATTGGAAAAGACCCAATCTAGTAGCTTGAAGCCCAAAGCCAAATGTCAGGAGGCCCAAGCCTGAAACTCAAAATCTCAAGCCATACGCCTGAAGCACAAAGACCAAAGCCTGATGGCCCACCCTCAAAGCCCGATGCCCAATTGCTCAAGCTAGAAGCACGAAGCTCAAATCCCAAAAGTCTATGCTCACGGTTTGAAGTCTGAAGTCTCGAACCCCAAAGTCCCAAACCCAAAGCCTGAATCCTAAAGCTTATAGGCATAAACCCGAAGCTATATGCCAAAGCCTAAAGCCTAAATTAAGAAGCCCGAAGGCCAAAGCCCGAAGCCCCAAGTTTAAAGTCTGAACCCTAAAGGCCCAAGCTTTAGTTACGAAGACGAAAAGCCTGTAACTTGAAGCTTAAAGCATTAATGCCCAAGCTCAAAGCTTGAAGCTCGAAGGCCCAAGCCAGAAGCCCAAAGGCTCACAAAAGTAGAAGCTAGAAGCTTGAACCCCGAGAACCCGAGTTCGAATCCTTAACTCTAATAATCAAAACCCAAAGCTGCAAGCCTAAACCCTAAACGTGAAGCCTAAAGGCCAAAGCCTAAAGCATAAAGGCCCAAAGCTAAAGCCTAATGCCCGAAGGCCTTAGCTCAACATGAAGCTTAAACCCAAAGGCCTCAAGCTAAAGCCTAAACCATGAGGGCCAAACTTTGAAGTACAGACCCAAATGCCGAAAGCTCAAAGCCTAAAAGCCCATACTCAAAGCCAAATCTGAAAGGACTATGCTCAATAGCCAAAGGCTCACTCTTGAAGCTCGATGCCAAAAGCCTAAAGACCGAAGGCCGATGCCCGAAGCTTGAAGTCCAAAGCCCTGCCAGCAGTCAAATCCTAAAGCATGAAGCCCCAGGCTCAAAACCTAAAACTTGAAGGCCCAAACTCGATGCCCAATGCTTGGAGTCCAAAGGCCAAAGTACAAAGTTCGAAGTCCAAATTTCGAAGGCCAAGGCCTAAAGCCTGAAGGCCCAAGCCAAAACTCGAAGCTCAAATCCCGACTGTCCAAGCCTAAATCTCGAACAAAGAAGCCTGAAACTCGAAGCCTAAAACCCAAAGGCCCAAGCTTATAGCTCAAAACTGGAAACTAGAATCTCAAAGGTCCAAGCTAGAAGCCCAAAGGCTTAGGCCTGAATCTTGAAGCCTAAAACCCAAAAACTAAGATAGAAGCCATAACATCGAAGTTTGAAGCACGAAGCTGCAAGTGTAAAGCATAAAACCTGAATCCCGAAAGCAATATTCTAAAGCCTGAAGGCCCAGGCTCGAACCTTGAAGCTGAAAGCAAGAATGCTTGAGCTCTAAGCTCAAAACTTGAAGCCCTAAGTCCGAAGCCCAAAGGCCCAAGCATAAGCCCGAAGACTGAAAATCGTACGCAAAAGGCCTAAGCTCGAAGCCCAAAAGCCAAAAGCCCAAACTCTAAGCCCAAAGGTCAATATTCGTAGAAAGAAGTTCGAATTCCGAAGGTTTAATCTCCAAAGGCCGAAGGCTTTAAGCCTGAAGCTAGAATCCCATAGGCTAATAGCTTAATCTCGAAGTTGCAAGGCTGAAGGACCAAGCTTGAAACCCCAAGTGCATAAGCTAAAGCCCAAGCTCATAGGTAGATTGCCCAATCGGAAAGCCCAAAGTTCGAAGCCCTAATCCCAATGCTTGAATAATGAAGCTTGTAGCTCATAGACCCAAGTCCAAATCCTAAAGCCTGATGCCCCAAGCCCTAAGGTTGAAGATCGAAGCCCAAAGCCATAAGACCGAAGCTAGAAAGCCCAAGCTAAAAGCCTGAGGCCTATATCCTGACGGCCTAAGCCTGAAACCTAAAGACTAAACACGAAGATCCATGCTCAAAGCCTGAAGCCCAAGCTCGTAGCCTTACGCTTAAAGCCCAAAGGCCCAAGCTCAATGCGTGATGCCTGAACCCTGAAGGCCCAAGCTCAATGCGTGATGCCTGAACCCTGAAGGCCCAAGATTAAAGCGCCAATGCTAAAGGCCAAAATGCGAGGTCCATAACCTGAAGCTTGAAGCCTAAAGTCGTACAGCTTGGAGCACAAAGCATAAAGCCTGAAGCCCAAAGCCCAAAGCCCAAAGCCCAAAGGTGCAAGCCCAAAGCCCAAAGGCGTAAGTTCGAAGCCCAAAGTTTGTACGGCCAAGCATAAAGCCCCACGCTTGAAGGCCAAAATTAGAAATTTGAAGAGATTTGAAAGTCGAAGGCTCATACGCTAAGCCCGAAGCTCCAAGCTCTAAGCCTAAAGCCCTAAGCATGAAGGTCTAAACCATTGGAAAAGGCCCAATCTAGTAGCTTGAAGCCCAAAGCCAAATGTCAGAAGGCCCAAACCTGAAACTCAAAGTCTCAAGCCATACGCCTGAAGCACGAAGCCCAAAGCCTGAAGGCCCACCCTCAAAGCCCGATGTCTAATTGCTCAAGCTAGAAGCACGAAGCTCAAATCCCAAAAGTCTACGCTCACGGTTTGAAGCTTCAAGTCTCAAGCCAAAATCTCGAACCCCAAAGTCCCAAACCCAAAGCCTGAATCCCAAAGCTTATAGGCATAAACCCAAAGCCCGTATGCCCAAGCCTAAAGCCTAAAGCAAGAAGCTCGAAGGCCAAAACACGAAACCCCAAGCTTGATGTCTTAACCCTAAAGGCTCGAGCTTTAGTTACGAAGATGAAAAGCCTATAACTTGAAGCTTAAAGCATAAATGCCCAAGCTCATAGCATGAAGCTCCCAGGCCCAAGCTCATAGCATGAAGCTCCCAGGCCCAAGCTCATAGCATGAAGCTTAAGCCCAAAGGCCTAAGGCTAAAGCCTAAACCATGAGGGCCAAACCTTGAAGTACAAACCCAAATGCCCAAAGCTTGAAGCCTAAAAGCCCATACTCAAAGCCTAAATCCGGAAGGACTAAGCTATGGCCAAAGGCTCACTCCGGAAGCTTGATGCCGAAAGCCTAAAGCTAGAAGGCCGATGCCCGAAGCTTGAAGTCTAAAGCACTGCCAACAGTCAAATCCTAAAGCTTGAAGCCCCAGGGTCAAAACCTAAAACTTGAAGGCACAAACTCGATGCCCAAAGCTCGGAGCCCAAAGGCCAAAGTTCAAAGTCCGAATTCCAAATTTCGAAGGCCTAAGCTTGAATCTTGAAACTTGAAGTCGCAAACCCAATGCCCGATATCTGAAGCCCACAAGCGCAAGCTTGAACCCTAAGGGTAGAAGCTTGAAGCCCAAAGGCCAAGGCCTGAAACCTGAAGGCCCAAGCCCAAAGCTCGAAGCTCGAATCCCGAAGGTCCAATCCTAAATCTCGAACAAAGAAGCCTGTAACTCGAAGCCTAAAACCCAAAGGCCCAAGCTTATAGCTCAAAACTGGGAACTAAAATCTCAAAGGTCCAAGCTAGAAGCCCAAAGGCTTAGGCCTGAATCTTGAAGCCTAAAATCCAAAAACTAAGATAAAAGCCATAACATCGAAGTTTGAAGCACGAAGCTGCAAGTGTAAAGCGTAAAACCTGAATCCCGAAAGCAATATTCTAAAGCCTGAAGGCCCAGGCTCCAACCTTGAAGCTGGAAGCAAGAATGCTTGAGCTCTAAGCTCAAAACTTGAAGCCCTAAGTCCGAAGCCAAAGGCCCAAGCATAAGCCCGAAGACTGAAAATCGTACGCAAAAGGCCTAAGCTCGAAGCCCAAAAGCCAAAAGCCCAAACTCTAAGCCCAAAGGTCAATACTTGTAGAAAGAAGTTTGAACCCCATGGCCCGAAGCCTCAAGGCCGAAGGCCAAAGGCTTATTAGGACTGAAGCCAGAAGCCCAAAGGCTAAAAGCCCAATCCCAAACCTCGACTCTTGAAGCTCAATCATCTAGGCTAATGTTTAAAGATCATAGCCCATAGCCCATAGCCTAAAGCCCAAAGGCTGGTGGCTAAAAGCCAATGGTTGATGGCCAATAAAAGAAGCCTAAATGCCATAGCAGAAGCCCGAAAGCGCAAGCCCAAATCCCGAATTAGTAGGCCCATGCCGGAAGTCTTCCTAAGCCCAATGCTCGAAGGCCCAAGCCTAAATCCAGTAGCTCGAAACTTGAATCTTGTTGCCCCAAGCATGAAGCCCGAAACTCCAAGTAATAAGCCCATAGTTCAAAGGTATAAATTTGAAGCCAAAAGTCAGATCGTCGAAGCCCGAAGCCCGAAGCTCAAAGCCCAAAACCTAAAGGGCCAAGCTCGAAGCCCAAAGGCCCAGGCCAAATTCCTGAAGCTCGAAGATCGATGCCCATAGCCAAAAATTCAAAGCCCGAGGCTCGAAGCTTGAAGGCCAAAGGCCAAAGCGTGAAGGCCAAAGGCTAAGGCCCGATGCTTGAAGCCCGAAGCCTATAGGCCCAATTTCGAACCTTGAACCCCCAAACCCGATGGCCCTAGCCCAAAGCCGGAACGCCGAAGCCTATTGCTCAAAGCTCGAAGCATAAAAGTGCATGCCTTAAGCCCGAACTTGAAAGGTTGAAGGTACAAGCTCGAAGGCCAAATCCCAATGGCTCAAGCTTGAAGCCTGAAGCCCGAAGCCCAAAGCAGGTCCATGCCCAATTCCTAGAACCTGAAGCCCAAAGTTTGAAGGCCAAAGCCTAAAGCCTGAAGCCTAAAGCTTAAATCTCAAATCCCGAAGGCCCAAGCTTATAGTTCGAACCTCGAATCCTAAACATCGAAAGCACAGGCCCAAAGATTAATGCCCAAAGCCAGTGCCCAAATCTTGAAGCCTAAATCATGAATCTTATAGCCTGAAACACAAAGTGCAAAGGCCAAAGGCTTAAGCTTGAATCTTGGTTCAAAGGCCCAAAAAACTAAGCCCAAAGCCTAAACCCCAAAAAACTAAGCCCAAAGCCCAAAGCTTAAATCCTGAAGTTTCAACCTCAAAGGCCGAAGTCCCAAGACAAAAATTCAAAGCCTGAAACCAAAAGCCCAAATGCCTAAGCCTGAAGCGCAACGCCTAAAGCGCAAAAGCCCATACATGAAGCTCAAATCCTGATGGCCTAAGCCTGAAGATTAAACCCTCTATGTGCAAGGTAGAAGACGAAATTCAGCAAGAAAACCGTTTCCAGAAACCTAAAGCTCAAAGGCCGAAGGCTAACGGCTGAAGCTAGATGCCCAAATTCTTAAGCCTGAAGCCAAATGCCCGAAGCCCAAGCCCGAAGCCACAAGGCCGAAACTTGAAACCTAAAGCCCAAAGGCCCAAGCATAAAGGCCCAAGCCTAACCAAAATGCTAAAGCCCAAAGCTCGAAGCCCAAAGCCCATTGCTCAAATGTTGTTGGCTAAAGCCAAAAGCCTAAAGACCTAATCTTGAAGCAAAAACCTTGAAGGCCTGAGCTCTAAGCCATAAAGCCTAAACTCGAAGGCTTATGTAAAGCCTGAAGCTCGAAGGCCAAAAGTTAAATGTTAGAAGGTCGAAGACCCAATACTGTGCTCGGAAGCCCGAAGATCAAAGCTCAAACCCAAAGCTCGAAGCCCCAAATATGAAGTCCCAAGCCTAAAGCCCAAAGCCCAAAGCCTGAAACTTGAAGGACCAAGCCGGAAGCATGAAGCACAAACCTCGATGGCATAAGGTCTAAGCCGAAGCCAAAATGCCCAAGCTCAAACAAAACTTGATGGCCTAAGGTCTAAGCCGAAGCCCTAAAGCCCAAAACCTAAAGCCCAAAGCTCGAAGAACTAAGCCCAAATCCTAAATGCCAAAGCCTAAAGCTCTATGCCCGAAGCCTCATCACCGAAACCCAAAACCTAAAACCTAAAACCTGAAGCCCGAAGCTCAAATCCCAAAGCCTGAAACTCAAATCCAAATCCCAAAGCCTAAAGTGCGAAGGGCCAAGCCAGATGCCCAACCCTGAAGTCCTAAACTCGAAGCCTCAAGCCCCGCCAAAAGATGTAACCTGAAGCCTCTCGATGATTGACGATCGAAACTTGAATCCCAAAGGCTCAAGTCTGAAGCCGAAAGCTCGAACGCAAAAACCTCAAAGCCAAAAGTTGAAGACCATAGTTCGAACTCGCAAGCTCGAAGGCAAAGCATATGGCCCAAGTTCCGTAGCCCAAGCACAATTAGTAAAGTCTGAAGCTCAAATCCTAAAGCCAAAGCCTGAACAATGAAGGCTAAAGGATGAAGCCTCAAGCCAGGGATCAAAAGGCCTAAGCCCAAAAATCGAACCCCAAACCAGTAAAGACCAAGCTTAAAGGCTGAAGCCTGATAGCCTAAGTCGGAAGGCTAAAGCCAGGCGGACAAATGTCAAATCCTGAAGCTTGAAGCCCAAAGTCTGAAGCCCAATGTCCAAAGCCCAACCCTGATGCCTAAATCCTATAGCCCAAAGACTAAAATTGCAAGACCAAAGCTTAGAACTCGAAGCCAAAGTTCAAAGGCTAAAGCCTAAACCCCGAAGCCTAGAGCTTAAATCCCAAAGCCGGAAGGCCCAAGCTTGAAGTCCGAAGCTCAAAACCTAAACATTGAAGGACCAGCCTTAAAGCCAAAAGCCTAAAGCCCAAAACCCAAATCCAGAACTTATGGCATGAAGCACAAAGTCCAAAGGCTAAAGGCCCACTACTAAAGCTTAAAGCCTAAAGGCCTACAGCTCGAAAGCCCAAGCCCAAAGATCAAAACCCAATGACCAAAGGCCTAAGCTTTAATCCTGAAGTCAAAAGTTTGAAGGCTCAAGCCCAAAGCCTGAATGCCAAATACTGTAAAACTAAGCTCGAAGATTGAAACTCAAATCCGGAAGCTTCAAAATTAAAGGCCAAAGTCCATAGCCTAAAATACAAAGCATGAAGCCTAAAGCCCCAATGCCTAAACCCAAAGCTTGAAACCCAAAGAGCAAAAGCACATGCCTGAAGCTCGAATCCTGATGCCCTAAGCCTGAAGCTTTAACCCTCTATGTGCGAGCATGAAGACCAAAGCCCGAAGACAGTATCCCAAACCTAAAGTTAGAAGGCCGAAGGCTAATGGCTCAAGCCAGAAGCCTAAATGCTTAACCCTGAAGCCAAAATCCTGAAGCCCATGCATGAACCCACATGGCCTAAACTTGAAACCCGAAAGCCGAAGGCTGAAATTCAAAGGCCCAAGCATGAAGGCCCAAGCCCAACCAAAAAGCAAAGCTCCAAAGCTCGAATCCAGAAGCTCAAAGGCTAATGGCCAAAGCAAAAGCCTAAAGACCAAGCTTGAAGGCAAAACCTTCAAGGCCTGACCTCTAAGCCAGAAGGCCTAAACTCGAAGGCCCAAGTCCGAAGCTCGAATGCTAAAGCCCGAAGTCTAAAGGCCAAAAGCTCAACGTCAAAAGGTCGAAGACCCAAGACCGAGCCTGAAAGCATGAATGTTGAAGCTTGAACACAATGTTTAAAGGTCGAAGCTCAAATCCTGAACCCCAAACACCAATTAAACCCAATGCCCAAAGCTCTAATCCCAAAGATTCAAACTCAAAGGCTAAAGGCCTAAGCCCAAAATACAAAGTATGAAGCCTAAAGCATAAATGCCCAAGCATGAAGCTTGAAGCCCATAGTGCAAAATTCCATGCCTGAAGCTCGAATCCCGATGGCCAACACTTGAACTCTATTTGTGCAAGCCTGAAGACTGAAGTCTGAAGACCGTTGCTCGAGGCTTGAAGCTGGAAGGCCGAAGCTAAAAGCCCGAATTCTTAAGCCTGAAGCCAAAAGCCCGAAGGCCTAAGCCCAAAGCCACAAGACCAAAAATCAAAGCCTGAAGCTCGAACCTCCAAGCTTGAAGGCACAAGCCTAACATCTGAGATAAGAAAGCCGAAGCCCATAGCACCAACCAAAACCCCGAAGCTCAAAGTCTGATGGCCAAAGCTAAAAGCCTAAAGACCTAAGTTTGAAGCCAAAAGCCTAAAAACTTAAGTTTGAAGCCAAAAGCTTGAAGGCCTAAGCTCTAAGCTAGAAGGCCTTAACTCGAAGGCTCAAGCCCGAAGCTCGAATGCTCGAAGGGCAAAAGCTCAATCCCAAAAGTTAGAAGGCTCAATACTATAGGGTTGGGCCTTGAGACTTGGGGTTTTGGGATTCAGGCTTGGGCTTTTGGGCCTCGAATTTCAAACTTCAGGATTTGGGCTTCGGGTTTTGGCCATGAAGTATTTGGGCTTCAGCCTTCGGGCATCAAGCTTTAGCATGGGCATTCAGGTTTGTGGTTCTAGCTTGGGCCTTTAGGCTTTAAGTTAAAAGATTTGGGCTTCTGGCTTTAGGCTTCAGGCTTGGGCCTGAATCCCCTTGCTCAAAGCCTTAAACTTGAAGGCCTAAGCTTGTTGCCTAATGCTCGGAGCCCAAAGGCCCTAGGGCAAACTCTAAAGTCCGAAGTCAGAAGGTCTAAGCTTGAATTTGGAAACCTGAAGTCCCAAACACAAAGCATGATGTTTGAAGTCCACAGGCCCAAGCCTAAAGCCAAAGTCTAGAAGCTTGAAGCCCGATGGCCTAGGCCTAAAGCCCAATCCAGAAACTTGAACTCTGAAGGCTCAAGCCTAAATCTAAAAAAAAGCCTGTAACCCTAAGCCTAAATCCCAAAGGCCCAAGCTCATAGCTCAAAGCTTGAAGCTAGAAGCTCGAAGGCCCAAGCTAGAAGCCCACAAGCCTGAGCTAGAAGCCCACAAGCCTAAGCATGAATTCTGTAGCCCGAAAGGCAAAGTCCAAAGCCCAAAGCCCAATAGCTCGAGCCTGAAATAATAACCTCGAAGATCGAAGCGCAAAGGTGCAAGTGTAAAGCCAAAAACCTAAACCCCACCAGCCCACTCCAAATACTTGAAGGCCCATGTCTGAAGCCTGAAGCCCCAAGCTCAAAGCCTGAAGCCGAAAGCACGAAGGCCTGAGCTGTAAAGCCAAAAACCCTGAAGTCTGAAACTCGGAGTGACTAGCCCAAAGCATGAAACCCAAAGTCATAAGCCTATTGCCCGAAGGTGGAAGCTCGAAGCTTCAAGCCCAAAGCCTAAAACCCTAAGTCCGATGCTCAAATCTCAATTGCTCGAATGCCCAAGCCTGAAGACCAAAGTTAGTAGGCACAAACATGAATCCCTAGGCTGAAAGCCTAAAGGCTTAATCCCAAAGCTTGAAGTCCAATGTCCGAATGCCCAAGCTTGAAGCTCGATGCTTGCACGAGGCTCGAAGTCTAGTGCCTAAAGGCACAAGCCTAAAGCTCAAAGCCTGAAGCCTGAAGCCTGAAGCTCAAAATTGAAGGCACAAATTCAAAGCTCGAAGGCTGAATGTCGAAGCTTGAAGGCCGAATGTCGAAGCTCGGAGGCCGAAAGTCAAAGCCCGAAGCTCAAAGGCCAAAATCTAATGCACAATGCCCAAAGCTCAAAGCATGAAGGCCAAAGCCTGAAGCCTGTAGCTCAATGGCCAAAGCTTAAAGCCCATAGTCTGAAGCCCGAAGGCCCATTTGTTAAGCCCAAATCATAGAAATGTGTCCCCAAAACCCAAAGCCCAAAGCCTGAAGGCTCGTGTCTAAAGGTCGAAGGATGAACACTAAAACCTGAGATGGCCGAACATCTAATGTCGAAGGCCAAAGGCCAAAGTCCAAAGCCCTTAGCTAGAAGCCAGTAGGCTGAAGATCTAATCTCAAAGCTCGAAGCCCGATTGCTCAAGCTCAAAGCACAAAGCTCAAAGCCTGAAAGCCTATTCGCATAGTCTAAACTACAAAGGCCCAAGCTAAAATACCGAAACCCGAAGTCCCAAACCCAAAGCTTATAGCTCCAAACCCGAAGCATGTATACCCAAGCTTGAAGCCTAAAAAAGAATGCCCGAAGCCTAAAGCTCGAACCCAAAGCTTGATGTCCGAACCCTAAAGGCCTAAGCCATAATTGTGAAGACAAAAAGCCTGTAGCCAGAAGCCTAAAGGCCTAAGCCAAATGCCCAAAGGCCTATGCCTGAATCAAAAAGCACAAAAGCTGAAGCCTGAAGCCTGAGAGCTTAAGCTCGAATCCGTAACCCTAAAGATCAAACCCTAAAGGTGCAAGCCTAAACCCTAAAATGCAAAAAAAAAAAAAAAAAAAAAAAGCCTAAACCCTAAAATGCGAAGCTTGAGGTCTAAAGACCCGAGACTGAAGCATAAAGCCTAAAGGCCCAAGCTTGAAGCACGAAGCTTGAAACCAAAGGCCCAAGCTTAAAGCCTGAACCTTGAAGGCCAAAATTCAGAGTACAAAACTTAATGCCCAAAGCCCAAGGCTTGAAACCTGAAGGCTCAAAGCAAAAGATCGAAGCACAAAAGCTTATGCCTAAATTTTGAAGGCCTAAGCCTAAAGCCTGAAAGCCTAAGCATGAACCTTGAAACCCAAAGAATGATGGCCTGAGCTCTAAGCTCAAAGCCTAAAAGCCAAAGAATGAAACCCGAAGCATGAAGCGTAAAGGCATAAGCCTGAAGATGTAAGCCTGAAGCTCGAAGCCCAAAGCTCAAAGCCCGAAGGCCCAAGCCTGAAGCCCAAAGCCCAAGCCCAAAGCCTGAAGCCCAAAGCCCAAGCCCAAAGCCTGGTGCCTGAAACTTGAATGTCTAAGCTCGAAGCCAGAAGCCAGAAGCCTGAAAGCTGAAGGTTTAAGCCTGAACCCCAAAAGCCCATGCCTGAAGGCTCGAGGCTCAAAGGCCGAATCCCGTAGGCCTAAGCCTAAAGCCACAGCATTGTTGTCTGCATAGGTAAGAAAATGAGTTAGCCCATCAACATCACTTGCATGCTGTTTTAAGTGATTCATCAATCTGGTCCCATATCCTTTGACTTGTTCATCTGCTGTAATTGCACAAAAAGCTATCTCACCAAATTTCTGACTTCAAAAAACATACGTCAACATGCTATCCCTCTAGTTTTGTCTTGCAGAATTAAATATCACATACGCCTCTCATATAAGTTGTCTCCCAGGACCAAAAACTATAATCACTTCAGGAGTATTTCAGGCGAACTTGACAGTAATCTATTTCCAGATTTTCGTTGGTCATGATCCACGATTTCGTATTCGTTGGTTTATCGAGTTGAAGCACTACCAAATCATTGTCGTTCATTTTGTTATCTACCTGATGCCGACGGCCCAAATTCATAAGCTTGAAGCCAAAAATCTGAAGGCCCATGCCCGAAACCAGAAGTCCTGAACTCCAAACCCCAAGTCTGAACTCTAATGCTCGAGATTAGAAGGCCAGAGCCCAACCTAAAAGCTAAAGCCTAAAAGTCGAAGCACGAAGCTCAAAGGCTGATGGCCAAAGCCAGAAGCCTAACGACCTAAGCTTGAAGCCAAAACTTGAAGGCCTGTACTCAAAGACAGAAGGCTAAGCTTGAAGACTCAAGTCCAAAGCTCTAATGCTCAAGCCTGAAGCCCAAAGCCCGAAGGCAAAAAGCTCAATGGCAGAAGGTCGAAAACCCAAATTTAGACTCAAAATCTCAAAGGTTGAAGCTCAATCCCAATGTCCGAATGCTCAAGGACAACTCCCAAAGTCTAAAGCTCAAATCCTAAAACCCAAATTCTGAAGCTCAATAACCGATGCCAAAAGCTTGCTGCCGAAAGACCAAACACCAAAGCCTGATAATTGAAGTCTGAAATACAAAATTCCAAGCCCGATGCTTGAAACTCGAAGCTCAAAAGCTTAAGCCCGAAGGCCCAAGCCAGAACAATGAAGGCTAAAAGCATAAGTTTGATGCCAAAAACCCGAAGCCCAAAGCTCAAAGTCCGAAGGCTGAAAGTCAAAGCCCTATGCCCGAAACCTAAATCCCGAAGCCCGAAGCTTGAAGCCCGCAATTTAAAAAGCCAAACCCAAGACTCGAATCCTAAAGCCGAAGACATATGCTCAGACCCCGTAATGTGAAGCCTAGATTTAAGCATAAAAGCCCAAACCATACGGCGTAGGCCAAAGTGTGAAAGCTAAAACCCAAAACCCGAAAGCCAAAGCCCAAAGCCCAAAGCCTAAAGCGCGAAGACAGAAGCTAGAAGCCTAAAGCCCAAACAAGGAAAGCCTAAACTCGAAGGCTAAAGCATGAAGCATGACCCATACGGCCCACAACTAGATGGCCTATGGTCAAAGCACCCAAAGTCTATGAACACTAAAGCCCAATGGCCTTAGCCTGAAGTCCAATGTTTAAATTTAATGCCCATGCTAGAAGCCCATGTCAAAAGGCTGAAGCTTGAAAGCTCAAACTGGAAGCATAAAGCATGATCCTGACGGCTAACAACCAAATAGCCTAAGGTCAATACTAAAGCCCAAAGGCCTAAGCTAGAAGTCTGTAGCTCAAAGGCCATGAACACTAAAGCCCAAAGGCCTTAGCCTAAAGTCTAATGTTTAAATTTAAAGCCCATGCCAAAGGCTGAAGCTCGAAGGCTCAAACTAGAAGCATGAAGCATGACCCTAACAGCCAACAACCAAATGGCCTAAGGTCAAAGCCAAAGCCTAAAGGCCAAAGCCAGAAGTCTGTAGGACAATGCCTATGAATACTAAAACCCAAAGGCCTTAGCCTGCTGAGATCAAAAGACCAAGCCTAAAGGACGAAGCTTGATGGCCTAAGCATGAAGGCTGAAGCCTGATGGCCTAAGCATGAAGGCCGAAGCCCGACGGATGAATGCCCAAGCCCGAAGCCTAAAGCCCAAAGCCAAAAGCACAAGCACAAAGGGTCATGCCCAAAGCCTGAAGGCCCATGTCGGAAGCCTAAAACTTGAAGTCCTAAGCCCAAAGCTCGACGACCAAAGCCCAAGCCTGACGCCTGAATCCTAAAGCCCAAAGATCGAAAGTGAAAAACCAAAGATCGAAGGTCCATGTCCAAAGCATAGAACCTGTAGCCCAAAGTTCAAAGGCTAAAACCAAAACCCAAATGCCTAAAGCATAAATCCCAAAGCCCAAAGGCCCAAGCTCGAAGTTCGAAGATCAAAGCTAAAACATCGAAGGCCCAGGCTCAAAGCCCAAAGCCCAAAGCCCAAAGCTTAAAGACCAAAGCCCAAATCTTAAAGCCTAAATCCAAAACTTGTAGCTCAAAGCACAAAGTTAGAAGGCCAAAGGCCTAATGCTAAAGCCTAAAGACTTGAAGCCCGATAGCCCAAGCCCAAAGACCGAAGCCCAATAATTGAACACCTAAGCTTGAATCGTGAAGCCGAAGGTTCCAAGGCCCAAGCCTGAAGCCTGAACCCCAAATATTGAAAGACTAAGCTCAGATGGTCTAAGCCTGATGCTTGAAACCTCTATGTGCAAGCATGAACATTAAAGTTCGAAGACTGTATCCTAAAGCATGAAAATCGAAAGGCCAAAGCCTGAAAATTAAAGCCCAAACCACTAAAGACCAAGCATAAATGCTAAAGCCTAATGGCCTAGGCCCAAAGCCCGAAGCCCAAAGCCAAAGTGTCATGCCCAAGGCCCAAAGCTCAAACGCCCATGTCGGAAGCCTAAATCTTGAAGTCCTAAGCCCAAATCTGACGACCGAAGGCTTTGATGCCTGAATCAGAAAGCCCGAACACCGAAATTGTAGTACCAAAGCCTGAAGGTCCAGGCCCAAGGCCTAGAACTCGAAGCCCAAAGTTCGAAGGCCAAAGCCTAAACCCTTAAACTTGCTGCTTAAATCACAAACCCTGAGTGCCCAAGCTTGATGTCCGAAGCTCGAAGCCTAAACATCGAAGGTCCAAGCCCAAAGATCAATGCCGAAAGCCCAAAGCATAATACCTCAAGCTCGAATCCAGAAAGTTATAACCAGAAGTGCAAAGTGCGAAAGTCAAAGGGCCAATGTCGAAGGCTAAAGGCTAAAGCCTAAAACCCAAATGCCCAAGCCTAAAGTGTAAAGCGCAATGCGAAAACGCCCATGCCGGAAGCTCAAATCATGATGGCCTAAGCCTAAAAATTGAACCCGCTTTGTGCAAACTTGAAAATTGTCACCCGAAGACCATATCTCAAAGCCTGAATCTCGAAGGTCGAAGGCCTATGGCCGAAGCTATATGCCCAAATTCTTAAACTCATGCCAAAAGTCTGAAAGGCCAAGCCACATGGCCTAAACTCGAAGCTTGAAAACCCAAAGCCCAAAGGCGCAAGCTTGAAGGTCCAAGCCTAACGCCCGAGATCAGAAGGCCCTGGCCCAAAGCCAAAAGCTCAGGCCCAAAGCCCAAAGACGTAAGAAAGCATGAAGGCCTGAGCTCCAAGCCAAAATGCCTAAACTCGAAGGCTATCGACCGAAACTCGAATGGACATGCCCGAAGCCTGAGGCCCAAAAGCTCAACACCAAAAGGTCAAACACCCAAGACAGAGCCCGAAAGGTTGAATGTTGAAGCTCGAACCCAAAGTTTAAGGCCTGAATCCCAAAGACCAATCCTACAGCCCGAAGACCCAAGCATAATTCCCAAAGCCTAAAGCCTAAATCCCAAAGCCTAAATGCCCAAACTCAACGTTCGAAGCTCTAAGCCAAAACATTGATGGCCCAGGCCTAAAGCTCAATGCCCAAAGCTCAAAGCCTAAATGCCCAAGCAAAAACTGTAAAGCCCAAAGCGAAAACGCCCATGCCGAAAGCTCGAATCCTATTTGCATAAGCCTGAAAATTGAACCCGCTATGTGCAAACTTGAAAATTGACACCCGAAGACCGTATCTCGAAGGCCGAAGGCCCATGGCCGAAGCTAGTGTCCAAATTCTTAAACTCGTGCCAAACGTCTGAAGGGCCAAGCCACATGGCCTAAACTCGAAGCTTGAAACCCAAAGCCCAAAGGCACAAGCTTGAAGGTCCAAGCCTAATGCCCGAGATCAGAAGGCCAAGGCCTAAAGCCTAGGTCCAAAGCCCAAATCCCAGGCCCAAAGCCCAAAGCCCAGAGACCTAAGAAAGCTTGAAGGCCTGAGCTCCAAGCTAGAAGGCCTGAGCTCCAAGCTAGAAGGCCTAAACTCGAAAGCTATTGACCGAAACTCGAATGGACATGCTCGAAGCTCGAGGCCCAAAAGCTCAACACAAACACCCAAGATAGAGCCCGAAAACTCGAATGTCGAAGCTCGAACCCAAAGTTTAAGGCCTGAATCCCAAATATCAATCCTACAACCCAAAGACCCAGGCATATTCCCGAAGCCTAAAGCTTAAATCCCAAAGCCCGAATGCCCAAGCTCAAATTCTGAAGCTCAAAGCCTAAACATCGATGGCCCAGGCCCAAAGCTCATTACCCAAAGCCAAAACCCAAAGCCTAAAGCCTGAATCCAAGATCTTATAGCCAAAACCACAAAGTTCGAAGGCCAAAGGCCCAATGTTGAAGCCTAAAGCCAAAAGTCATAGCTCGAAGACCAAAGCCTGAAGCACAAAGTTCGAAGGCCGAAGCCTGAAGCACAAAGTTAGAAGGCCAAACCCTAAAGCACAAAGTTTGAAGGCCAAAGCCCTAATCCTGAACCCCAAACACAAAAATTCTAAGCCCGAAGTGCTAATCCCGAACTTTCAAACTCAAAGGCCAAAGGCAGCCCAAAATACAAAGCATGAAGCCTAAAGCCCAAATGCCATGCTCAAAGCTTGAAGCCCAAAGTGCAAAATCCCATGCATGAAGCTCAAATCTTGATGGCCAATGCTTGAACTCTATTTGTGCAAGCATGAAGATTGAAGCCCGAAGACAGTTGCTAGAGGCCCGAAGCTGGAAGGACGAAGCCCGTTGGCCGAAGCTAGAAGCCCAAATTCTAAAGCCTAAAGCCAAAAGCCTGAAGGCCCATGCTTAAAGCCACAAGACCAAAAATTGAAGCCCGAAGCTCAAACCTCCAAGCTTGAAGGTGCAAGCCTAACGTTTGAGATCAGAAAACCCAAGCCCACAACCCTAGCCAAAAGCCCAAAGCCCAAACCTCGAGGCTCAAAGCATGATGGCCAAAGCCAAAAGAATATAGACCTAAGCTTGAAGCCAAAAGCTTGAAGGCTTGAGCTTTAAGCCAAAAGGCCTAAGATCGAAGGCTCAAGTCTGAAGCTCAAATGCTCAAGCCTGAAGCTCGAAGCCCAAAGGCCAAAAGCTCAACGCCAAAAGTTCGAAGGCCCAAGACCATGCTCGAAAGCTTGAAGGTCAAAGCTCAAACCCAAAGCTTAAGGCTCAAATTGCGAAGCCAAATCCTGAAGCCCCAAGATTTGAGCACAATTCTCGGAGTCTAATGCTCAAATCCTAAAGCCAAAAACTCGTACCATAAAGCCTAAAGGCCAAAGCCTTAGTCCCAAAATTGGAAGGCTAAATTTGTAAAATCAAAGCACAACCCACTAATCACCAAGCCTAAATCCTGAAGCGTGATGGCCAAATCCTGAAGGCCAAAGTTTGATAGACGAATGACCAACCTCGAAGCCTAAAGCCTGATGCCCGAAGCCCAAGCCCCAAGGGTCATGGCCAAAGCCCGAAGGCCCACACCGGAAGCCTGAAGGTTGCAGTCCCAAGCTCAAAGCCCAACAGACCAAGGCTTACTCCCGTAACTAGAAGGCCCAAGCTTAATACCAGAATCCTAAAGCCTGAAGACCGATGCTACAAAACCAAAAGCCCGAAGGTCCATTCCTAAATCGAAGAACAAAAAGCCCAACGTTCGACGGACAAAGCCTAAACCCTCAAGCCTGAGCTTAAATCTCAAAGCCCAAAGCCCCAAGCTTGAAGTTTGAAACTTAAACCCCAAAGCTCAATGCCCAAAGCCTAAAGCTCAAAGCATAATGCTCAAAGCCTAAAGCCCAAAATTAGAGTTTTACATCCCAAAGCACACTGTTCGAAGTCCAAAGGCTCAACGCCAAAGCCTAAAGCATAAAGGTTCAACCCAAAACCTAATGCCGGAAAGCCCAAGCCCAAAAATCAAAGCTCAGTGGCCGAAGACTGAAGCCTGAACCCTAAATACCGAAAGACTAAACCCAAAGCTGAAGCTGAAATCCCAAAGCTACAAACTCATATGCCAAAAGCTGAAGTTTAAAAAACAAAGCATGAAGCCTCAAACCCAAATGCCCAAGCATGAAGCTTAAAACACAATGCGCAAAAGACCATGCTTGAAGCTCAAATCCTGATGGCCTAATCATGAAGTTTCAACTAGCTTGAAGACCAAAACCTGAATACCAGAGCCTGAAGCCTGAAGCTCAAAGGCTGAAGGCGAATGGCTGAAACTAAAAGCCCAAATTCCTAAGACTGAAGCCAAAAACCCAAAGCCACAAGACCTAAATATGAAGCTCGAATCCCAAAGCCTCAAGCTTGAAGACCGAAGCACAACGATCGAACGCATAAGCTTGAATTCCAAAGCCCAAAGCCTAAACCCTAAATACTGAAAAACTAAGCCCGAAGCCCCAAGCTCAAATCGTTTAGGGTTTAGGGTTTAGGGTTTAGGGGTTTTAGGGTTTTAGGGTTTTAGGGTTTAGGGTTTAGGGTTTAGGGTTTAGGGTTTAGGGTTTAGGGTTTAGGGTTTAGGGTTTAGGGTTTAGGGTTTAGGGTTTAGGGTTTAGGGGTTAGGGGTTTAGGGTTAGGGGTTTAGTGGTTAGGGGTTAGGGGTTAGGGGTTAGGGTTTAGGGTTAGGGTTTAGGGGTTAGGGTTTAGGGTTTAGGGTTTAGGGTTTAGGGTT
>JAEMOT010002990.1:1691-28182 GCA_019297695.1 Apostasia ramifera
AGCAAGATTCTGAGGCCTCGACAGCGGTGAAGCCTGTGCCCATAGTTCCCGTGGAACTCGCAGTAGTCGTTGGGGTCCACTCCGGGCGGCGGCGGTGGTTTGGGCCCGGTGGGCCGTACCCAACCTTGCTTGATGGCCGCCGCGTAGACCTCGGGGAGTGGTCTAGATAGGAGAAGTTTCGGAAGTTGGGTATGTCGAGACCTCCTTTCTACCCGATAACGAGGTCTAGCTATCTGTGTCCTCGTGATCGGGGGTTCGATACTCCGATGTTTTCTTTTGTTCTTGTCTTGTCTCGCCCCGGAAGCAGCTGCGGGGGAGGATTCAGCATCCTCTAGGAGCATGAACTGACTGGCCCTAGCCACCAGTTCTGGGTAACTCCGAGGTTTCGCCAGCTGCAGAGATTTGGACAGGTCCCCTACTTTGAGCCCTCTTCGGAAGTTATGCATGGCCATTGTAGGCTCTACATCCTCGGCTTCGGCCGCAGCGGCAAAGAAGCGGTTGGTGTAATCCCGAAGGTTCTCCCTCTCGCCTTGCTTAATGTTGGCGAGGACCATGTCTGACACGACCATACGGGTCCGCCCTATGAAACGGGCGATCAACTCCCACTTCAGATGCTCATAGGAGGTGATGTGACCTCGGGACAGCTTGATAAACCAGCTGAATGCTGCCCCCTTCAATGTGTTGGCTAGGAGGTGACACCTGGTGGCTTCGTCCGGCCGGCGATATCGGACGGCGGCCTCAAACCCCTGCACATGCTCACGAGGGTCTGTCGCGCCTTTGTAAACCTCCAACCTAGGTGGCCGGAAGTCCTCTGGGACGGGGGCCAGACGGATGGCATCGGAAAATGGGGCATTTCCGTCCATCGGCCCGAAGAAGGGATCTGGTCCGTGATGAGGAGCCTGAGCGCCCGGAAAGAGGGGGTCTCTTCCAGCTAGGAAAGGAGGAAAAGCAGGTGGGAGAAAAGCAGGTTGAGGTAGTGGACAAGGTGGGAGGGGTTTTTGATGAACCTCCTGGAAACGAAAAGGGCGTAAGGGTGGTCTGGAAGAACCAAAAGATTGGATGGAGAGCGGTGCAGCTTGTGGCACTGGTACAGGGGCTTCGGCCACCGCGGGAATCGGAGGGGGCGGAGCCGGGGCCGCTGCAGGTGGCGAAATCACCTCTGGAAGCACAGCAACCGGCGGAGGAGGAGCAGGGACCGCCGGTACCGGCGGGCAAGGTATAGGGACCGCCGGTACTGGTGGGAGAGGAAGTACCGCACAGACTGGCTGCGTTTGTCTGAGGATGACGGCCTGTTGTGCCGTCAGGCCAGTCACCATGTCAGTGAGGTTTGCGAGCATCCCTTGGAGCTCTGAAACACGAGTGCCTCTGGAAGAGGAGACAGATCCGGCGCGTCGCTGGGAAGTTGAAGTTGAGACTCTGTCATCTGGCGCCCGGACGGAAGGTTCTCCTATGTGTACACTGCGGGCAGCGAAGTTGGTTTTGCGCGTTCTAGCCACCATCTTTCCAGGTCTCAATGAAAGCACCAGAAGATGTTGACGTAGGATGTGGGGATCCCAAGAAACACCAAAGAAAGAGAGTTCCGGGAGACGGCGGCGCGCAAAGGGGTGACGAGCCTATTAATGGAGGCTCAGGGAGAAGATTTAGTCCAAAGCAACCAGAAAAGCACACAGAGATTTAAGGTGGTTCAGGGAGGAAATCCCCTACGTCCACTGGTCCGTCAGCGAAGGAGTTTCACTAATAAGAAAAAGATAGCCCTGAAGGCTGTACAGTGTTCTTCAGAAAAGAAGAGAAAGAAAGGAAAGAGAAGAAGAAGAGAAAGACGGAGAAGGTCAGGAGCTCCTCAGTTGGGGCTCTGATACAATGAAATAAAAATGTTTTCTTCTGTTTTCTTCGCTAATCTTTTGTATCTCTTCCGTCTTCCTCCCTTTTTTCCCGTCCCCTTTTTGGGACTGTTCAGTGGTTTTTATAGCCGTTGACGTGCATAGCTCCACCCTGGTTTCCCGGAGGAAAGGTGATGGATGAGCTCTGAGCGCCGCTTGTCTGTCACCGGAGAGGTCCGCAGCTGTACGAGGAGGATGATGACTTTAAATGCTGGTACCTCCGTTTAGAAAGAGTGCCCGTATGGAGAGCGGCGGGGTTAGGTGAAGTTGATTGTGACAGGCGTTACCTCGTACCCTCGGGCCCGAGGTTACGAGGGATGATCCTGGAACGTCGTGGTCGATGGTTGAGTGAATCCTCGTGCCCGAGGTTTGACCTGGGTCAATAGTCCTGCAAAACTGGAAGCTGAGTCAGCAAATCAATCAATCAAGTACAGACCCGACGGGCGCCACGCGTTCGGCCAGGATGCAGCGCAGGAACCACGTGTTAACACATACATATATATATATTAGGTGGGGGGTTGGTTCAATGCTATTTAGATGCTAATACTATCTAAATGTCTATACTATTATCTTTAAATTATTATTTATTTAGTTCAATATTTTATATTTAAAAATGAAAATATATAGAAAATGAATCAAACCCCACATTCCATTACACTTTGAGTGACATCTGGCTAGGTGTCATCTAATTTTAGATGACTTTTAGATGTTATTATAGATGAATGGTAATCTAATTTTGCAATGTTATCTAAACATAAGTTCAAATCAAATAATCAAACACGCACTAAAAGATTATAGGGACAATCATGTACATACATGCCATTCTAAGATATTATATTTATATATTTATTTTCTTTCAAATTTTATTTATATATGTGATATCTTATAGCTTTCAATATATATTATGAGTTGCCAGTAGTATTCATGCATGTCAACAACAACAACTAATATATATTAGTTGACAATGACCAGATCATAACAATGAGGTGCCCGATAAGGTGCCAGAGGGATGACACTAATTCGATGATGATAAAAAAAATAGAATATTTAATATATATATTTCATTTATTTTGAACATATGTTATCTTCAACGGTGTCTACATAATATTTAAATTTATAGAATCACATGTAGCTATTATAAATAAATTTTAAAATATAGTTAATATATAAATATAGTTAATACATATATATAATTTTCCTAAGATTATGATAGAAATTCAATTCAATTATGTAATTCTCCATTAAAATTAAGGGATATATATATATATGTATATTAATTTAGATATTATTTTAAAGTGATAATTTCATAATTTTTTAATTATTAAAATAAATACTTATATGCTAAAAAAAACTTTTAATTATTACTTATATGTTATTTTTTTTTTATAATTATATTTAAATATATCATCAAATCAAATATTCTATTTTTCTACATAATTAATATATATAACATAACATCACAATAATACTAAACCAAATATCACCTACCTTTGGAGCTGGTGATATTAATGGTCACTTGACCTTTCTTTTGAGGCCTGTTTAGTTAATATGCATAAATGTGATTAGGTAGGAAAGGAAAAAAATACCATATATATAATATGCCACATTAAATATAGTTAGATGCATCACTAAAGAAAAACATCAATTTTAATGCCAGCTTAGGTTTTGATCGATAACCTATAGTATTAATAACGTTTAAACATTGATCAAAAAGTTAAAACGCTAAATCAATAATAATAGCAACGGTTCTATTCATTGAGCTGATAATATATTCAGCATTAGATAAACTGAGCACAATAGGCCAAAGTGGACTAAAGCAAGGAAGAAAGCAAAGGTCAAAACTAACACTAGTAATATTGATGATACACAAGTGGGCATGGCCAAAGTTGGACAGCACCAGAGCATTGGCATGAGTTGATCGTCAAATGGAATTAGGAAAAGTGGAGAGCTAGCTCTCGATCACAGAAAGTTTCTATAAATAGACGAACCGAGCACAGTCAATCAATATCGGTGAAACATATATGGCAGGCTCCATTCCCATTTCACAACATAGATTATTATTGGTAAGTAAAAGTTGATTTCAAAATTTTTTACTTATTTTATAATTTCATGGTAATTAGTATTGATTAAATTTGTAGGAGTGTGAACTCGATTGCACGTCAACAAAATCTAGGTTTTCTAACAGATCCATGGGAATGAGAAGGGCAAGGGAAACTTTGTTGATTACAAATGTGCAACTTTTGATGTAATAAGTTTATAAATACAATAAAACATATATTTTAAATTTATCAATATAGAATATATTTGATATTGATCTTTTATATAAATTTAGGAGCATTATTTGGCCAATATTCTTGTGTAGAAATGCCGCAATTGATCAAGATGGCAATCCTACTCTGCCCTTTGATTTTCATCCTCAGGCTTGGTGCGAGGCGACAGTTAGGCCTCGAAAAGGTCGATTGCATGGATTTAGCCATTATAAACACCCATTGGTTGTCCTAAGTAGTGTTGGTGGTAGTAGCTCATCCCAATCCTCTATTGATCCCTGAAAAATTACAGTCTATTGAGCAAGAGCTTGAGAAACAGCGTTAGCATACTTAGTCTGCTGAGCAAAAGCTTCAAAGGCAACATCAACTCACCTAGCAATTACATACAAAAATTTGACCAGTCTATACAAGCTTTTATATCTCAGGATTTTGTATTCACACCTCAGCCTCAACCATTATTACAAGTCGTCTTGTTATTTTATTTTTTGCTTTTCAGTCTGTACTGTAATCATGTTGTAGATGAGTGATCTTATATATTTTGTTTGAATTGAATGAGATTAGACTTTTTGTATTATATGAGTCTAAATATTATATATTTTTCTTAGTTTTAACAAAATTATTAAAGTTTTAGTTGTTATGGCTTTATAATCCTATGAATTGTCCATTAACATATATGATTTGTCTGCCAGTTGGTATTATTATGGTTTTATTATAAACATTGGCTGTCCATTGGCTTACATTATTATGGTATTATTTCATGTCAATGTCAACTCATTTTCAATGTTACTAACACTAAGCCGATGCTAATAATGCAGCTTATTTACATCGGTTTAGCCTCGAGCAATAGAGTTGTCAGCACCGCTTCTTTAGCAGTAGGAAGGTTGGCCGATGATAAACTGATATTAAAAACATCAGCATTGGCCTAGCAATTAATAGCACGCATCAGTTTGAGGCGACGCTAATAGCCCGTTTCGTTGTACATGAATAGCTTTCTTTATAATTATAGCATGTCTCAGTCAATGATGGGTTGCTACTATTGTCATATTTAGAATAATCAGTCATTTTTTATGCTATATGATATTTTTAAGCACGGTTAATTAAGTTGCTTCTTTGTTTTCTTAGCATCTCATGATTTCTCTGTATGAATTTTTCGACAAAAGCTTCATTTGACATCCGGTGGACCTTTAGAACATTTGAAAACCAGTAATTAACCACGGCGAGCTACTAGATTTGGCTATGCCGTAGAATCGAAATCATATCTCTTTACAAAACGAACCTAAATCCACCTAAACGGGCCCTAAGAACTGATCGGTCCAATGCAATTCGAGAGGAAAAATATTTAAAAAAGTGATCAGGGAAATTGGATCGATCATCGCTGTCACACTTTCATTTTTAAGAACCATTTATCCATAAAATAAGGGGTGACTAACAGTCAGAATCACAGAACAGATTATAAGAAAAAAGTATCTTTATTCATCTCAAAACAGGGTTACATAAGTTCGAACACTAAGCAGGTCACCCAGAGTAACCTAAGATTAGAAAACTGAAAGGTAAATATCGGTGGTGGGACCATACGGGATGTAGGGAAACATCTTTTATGGGATTTTGCAGTCTTCTTCTGGCAATAGATTATTTACCTGAAAAGCAACAGTCAGTCATGAAGACCGAGTAAACGACCTCCACCTTACCATAGGCCAGGTGAGGTCTTATAGCTCAATTTAACAACAGATCAGAATATCAGATTAACTTGTAATATCAACTTGTCACCTCACAATATTATCATGTTTCATACTTTGCATATATATTAATATGTATAAACCTTATAATAATGAAGGATCAGAATCCACAGATATACGTCACCAGTGTGACAACAGAAGTAGCAGTCACGTCACCAGTGTGATAACAAATTTATCAGATACGTCACCAATGTGACATCAGAATAATAGGATGCAGGTACATCCCCCACACGACGCCACACGTCCAGAAGGTGGTTCGTCAACCAACGGGATCCCAGCTCATCATATCATCATATATCTCAGGATACATGGGTCCAGTATAACCCAGTATAATATCTCGGCACAAAGCCCAACAGAATATCGGCACAAAGTCATGCAGAATATGCAGAATATAGCTCACAGAATATAATTGATATTATTTTGTATATTAATTATTTTAATTTAATAATCACGATGTCCTAAGTTCAGTGAAAATCGCTTACCTGGATTAGAGGCTATAATACAGGCTGTAATAGTTTGCTGGTGGATGACGTGTTCCCTGATTAAGTTCAGTGTGAATAATCACTATTGGGCTTAAAAGTTAAAAATATTGACTTAAGTTACTTAGGTTAATTAGGTCAAACAAGTCAAGTGAATCAAAATTAGTCAATATATGCTAAACTAGTTCAAATGGGTCAGACCAGGTCAACTTGGGTCAAATTGAGTTAGTTCAAGTTCATGGGTCAAATGAGTCAAATGGGTCAAACAAGTTGAATTGGGTCAGACGGGTTGAATTGGGTCAAACGGGTTGAATCGGGTCAAGCGGGTTGAATTGGGTCAAATAGGTTGCCTCTGGTCAAACAGGTTGACTCAGGTCAAATGGGTTGACTCAGATGTAATGGGTCGACACGGGTTATCTTGGGTTAAACGGGTAAACTCGAGATTTAATGGGTCGACACGGGTTATCTTGAGTTAAATGGGTTAACTTGAGGTTTAATGGGTCGATACAGATTTATCGGGTTTGATATGGGTTAAATGAGTTGACATATATTTAAACAGGTTAATCACTAATCAAATTGGGTTAACAAGAAAAATTACCAATTATAATTTAAACTTAGTAAGACCAGAATTCTTACCTAACAGAGTTTCGCCGCTGGAGGTGAGGCGTATCAAGATGAGCTAAAGACACAGAGAAGAACTAGAGGTTGTGATTCTTTCTGAGAGTTCTGAGGCCTATTTATAGGGAGATGTGAACTTATTAGAGCGGGACCGTTAGTGGGTGGTAGTTGGTGGTTGAGGAGGTACATTTAATAGGACAGGACCGTCGTTGTTGGGTGAGAAAGTGGGAGAAAGGCAAATGAAAAATAAATATATATTGATATTTTATTAAAACTGATTACAGATTTAGTTAATATAATAATTATTTTGAAGTCCTTAGATGACAGATGTACTTATATTAAATCTAAAAGAACATATACATATGAATATTAACAAGTATTTCTTAAACAGATTATTACAATCGCCACCTTACAACTTGGTTACGTGGAAAAATATGAACCATACAATTATGAGCCGTTTGATTGGTAAATGATTTGGTGCATATATATATATATTATATTATATGTCGGGGACCGGCATTCATTCCTGGTCTACTTCGTAACTCTATTTAAAGAGCGACCCGACATTCCCTCTCCACGGCTAAAGAATATCCAGCGTGTGTGTAATCTCTCTGGCGGCCAATTCAGAATCCCCCAACATAATTCCATATCTATCCAATTGTAGAGCACCCTTTTTTATCTTCTAATTAACGTACTGTAGAGTGCATTAATATTTGTTCGATCGATCTCAAGTTAATTTATCAGCTCCATGACTACTACTGCAGCATTAGCCTCTTTGAACTTGTATCAAGCACGCAGCACAAGCAGCGCCACGATGAATATTATTCCTCGCGAAGAGTCCGGCTTCGCCTCTTACCTACAAGCAGTCCTCAGAGACGGCCTACAGCAGGTTCCCCCGGAGCTCATGACGAGCTCTCATGATCATGAGGTCCCTGAAGTGGTACTCCCGCGGGAGAGATCTCCGCGACCGGCAGCTGCCCGCCCCATGAAGCTCAAAAACCATGATGACGGCGAGATCGATATCTTCGCCGCCGACAAGTACTTCAGCGCCGGGGGCGTTGCCGACGCCGTTGATCAGTCTGCCTTCATCAGCAGCCAAGAAACGCGGCCGTCGACTCCTTCGACCAAGAACGCAACGGCCTCCGCCGGATCAGGATCGGAACTCCCCAAGTCCCGATCGCTGACGTGGACCGTCGCGGGGAGCAGATCATGCGGCTCCGAATCCAGCGGCAACAGCCATGCCGCTCTTCTCCGTGACAGACGACGCCCGACGAGACGCTTACCTCTCATCAGTACTAATCAAGTCGACGCAGACGCCGACGCCAACGCCATCGCCAACAGAAGCAGCAACGGCAGGCTGCTTCGCCTGAGCGCCTCGCTCTGGTGCTCGTCCTGTTCCGGGATTAAGAAGTCCGTGAAGGTCGACAAATCGTGCGCCACCGAGAACGGCAGTACTTTTGCACACAATGCAACCGTAGCCCACTTGTACGAACAGAATGCTCAGAGCAGCTGGAGTCCGGCCAGCTGGAGGATAGAGATGGCGAGCCCGGGCCCGTGGCCATGGCTGGGCTCCACCAGAGCTATATCGTTGTCAGCGTCGTCGAAGCCAATAGCTCGCGGTGGTGCAGCTGCCTCGTTTACGCGCCAGATTAGTAAAGCGTCGGCGAGCGCGGCAGAGCTGCTGATCAACTCGAGCCTCCGGAGGAACGGCGCGGCCGCCGTGCGCAAAGAAGAAGACGATCTCGGGAGTGAGTCGAGCTCAGATCTGTTCGAGATCGAGAGCCTGGCGTTGAATAGGCCAACGGAGTACGAACCGAGCGAGGTGAGCATCGACTGGAGCGTAGTCACCGCCAGCGCGGCCAATGTGTCGGTCGCCTCCGATCGGACCTGCGAGGTCGCTGTTGGGAAGAAGCAAAAGGTGAAAGGCCCAGGGGTGAGCTCGCCTCGCCTGACGAAGACCACGGGGATGCTGCTCCCCGGGTGTGCGAGCCATAAAGCGGTGAAGGTGAGCTCGGGAGAGGCGCAGCCTGCTTCCAGGAAGCTGCAGGTCGGCAAGACGACTGCAGCGGAGGCAGGGAGGTCAATATCGCCGGTGGTGGCGAGCTACCATGTTGAGCTGGAGCCCGGCGCGGGATCCGGGCGTGCGGTGGTCGGCCGATCAACTCGGTCGTCGTGGTAGTCCTCTTCGCAGAAGCCGCTAGCTGGCGATATCACGCATTAATTATTACTCGCGCTTCGCAGCCGATGGTAATCATATTGAGAAGCCTCTAACGCGATGCTTCGTTGTGCGATTATAATTAATATTTAATTTGTAAATTTTATTAATTAAGTATTTAATGAATTATAATCTACTAAATATATTTATAAAATGTAAGTAATTAATTATATGCAGTACTGCGCTTGGAATTATAGATGTGCTTTTTGAAGTCTTACCGCAGCACGGTGTTAATTAATACGTACGTACGTATCTGTCGGTTTTTTTTTTTGATAAAATATCTGTCGGTTTTTACTGCCAATAAAAAATTAAAAAAAAAATCGTGAAAATACGGGTCTGGACGTGTCGTGGCTTCCCTTCATCTCGACCACGACTTTTGGCCATATGTAGCTTCGTGGCCGGGGGTTCATCACCCCGATGTTTTCTCTTTCTCTTCTCCTGCTTGGCTCCGGAAATATCGAGGGGAGAGGACTTAGCATCCTCAAGGAGCATGAATTGGCTGGCTCTGGCCACCAGCTTTGGGTAGCTCCAAGGTTTGGCCAACTGCTAGGATTTAGACAAATCCCCCAATTTGAGTCCCCTCCGAAAATTGTGCATGACCACTGCAGGGTCAACATCTTCAGCTTCTGCCGTGGCGGCAAAGAAGCGGTTGGTGTAATCCCGGAAGCTTTCCTTCTCTCCTTGCTTAATGTTGGCGAGCACTATGTCGAAAATGACCATTCGGGTTCAACCGATGAAACGGGTGATCAGCTCCCATTTCAGGTGTTCATAGAAGGAAATGTGACCCATGAGGAGCTTGATGAACCAACTAAATGTTGCCCCTTTCAGGGTGTTCGCTAGGAGGTGACACTTGGTAGCCTCGTCTGGCTGGCGATAACGGACCGCGACCTCAAACCCTTGTATGTGCTTGCGGGGATCGGTCGCACCCCTGTAGGCCTCAAGCCTGGGCAGCCTGAAGTCTCCTAGGATTGGGGCCAGCAGGATGGCGTCAGTAAAAGGAGCATTGTTATTCATTGATCCAAAGAAGGGGTCAGACCCATGATGAGGGGCCTGAAAGCCTGGAAAGAGGAGGTCTCTTCCTGCAAGGAAAGGAGGGAAGGTAGGTGGAAGGAAAGCAGACTGTGGAAGAGGGTGAGGTGGAAGAGAATTCTGGTGAACCTCTTGGAGGCGAAAGGGGCGTCTGGGCAGTTAAGAAGAACCAGAAGTCTGAATGGAAGGCGCTAAGATGGGAAGCGCGGGAGCAGGAGCCTCAGCGACCGGAGGAGGTGGTACAGGGGCCGCCGCAACTGGCGGAAGAGGTGCAGGAGCCGCCGCGACCGGCGAGAGAGGAGCAGGGGCTGCCGCGACCGGTAGAAGGGGAAGTACTGAGCACACTGGCTGAGTCTATCTGAGAATCACGGCTTGTTGGGCCGTGAGGCCAGTGACCAGGTCAGTGAGATTCGCGAGCATCCCCTGAAGTTCTGAGACACGGGTACCCCTGGAGGAGGAAGCAGATTCGGCGTGGCGCCGAGAGGTTGAGACCGAAGCTCTGTCGTCCGACGCCCGAACGGAAGGTTCTCCCGCGTGCATGCTGCGAGCTGCGGAGTTGGTTCTACACATTCTGGCCACCATCTTCCCAAAGTCTCAATGAAAGCACCAGAAGATGTTGATGTAGGATGTGGGGAATCCCAAGAAACACCAAAAAAGAGAGAGAGAGTCCTGAGATATGGCGGCGCGCAGTGGAATAAGCCTGATGGTTGAGGCTTAAGGGAGAGAGAGAGTTCGGGGCATCTAGAAGAGCACACAGCAATTTAAGGTGGTTCAGGGAGGAAATCCCCTTCGTCCACCGAGCGATCAGCAAAGAAGTTTCACTAATAGAAAAAGGTAGCCGTGAAGGCTAATACAAAGAGCTTTACAAGAGGAAGAGAGAGAAAGAAGGAGAGAGAGAGCTTTTCTTGTTCTCAAACTCCTATTTTACAAGAGATGATAGAGGAGGGATTCTGCTCTTCCTGGGGCAAGTCCTCCCTTTGATCTGTTGATCTTAGATCTCGATGCCAGATCTGTCGCTTGAAGACTGTTCAGAGGTATTTATAGGCGATGGATTGCATATTTTTGTCCTGATTTTTCGGGGAAAAGGAGGTGAACAAGCTCTGAGCTCGCGCCGCTTGTCTGCCGCCGGAGGGACCAAAAGCCGCAAATGGAGGATGCTAATTTTTAATATTGGTACTACTTCTGGGGATTCGTGAAAGCTGGGGCATGCAGACCCTTGATTTGCGTGTCTTGGAAAGAAGGCCTTGTATGGGGAACGGTGCGGTCGGACCAAGCTGATTGTGATAGATACCGCTTTGTAATATCGTCCTCGATGTTATCAGGGATAGTCCTTGCTCGTCGTGGACGAGGCTTGGTCGAACCCTCGTGGACGAGGCTTGGTTGACCCCTCGTGCCGAGGTTTGACCGGGGTCTGAAACCTGTGAGAACAGATAGATTGATTAGTAAGTAAAGAAAAGCTAAGTGCCAGCTAGATGCCACATGTACGGTAGGAATGCAACGCTGGAACCACGTGTTAATAATTTTAATATTGAAAAGTGTGTATGATATAAAATAAAATTAATTTTAAGATTGGAATTTGTGTTGGATATAAAATAAAGTTGATTTTTAAAGTTAAAATTTATGTTGAATGTGAAATAAAATTATTAAAATTTATAATAAATTAGAAATATTATTATTATATTTTTTGAGAATTATTTATGAGCACTTTATAAAAATTATAATATTTCTTTAATTGCAAAAAATCCAAAAAAAAATTAAATCCTTACTAATATACATATTCTGCTTTGCATAAATTTCAAATATAATAAAATGATATTATAATTGATCTCGACAAGTTTTTATATTTTGAAAGCAAGGATTATAAAATTAATTCATTATCAATTTTGTTTAATTTCTCTCCCTCAATAAACATAACCAAGCAATTTTTCATCTAAAGAACACTCATCTTATTTTGTTCGTAGTTAACTTTTCGCATTATTTATTGATGAAGATGTCCTTTCTATGATTGCAGTGATAACCGAAAGAATTAATACTAATTTTATTAATAAATAGACTAATGTATAAATGATATGCTTATTGTTATGAATTTTTCAACGCGACTACTATTTTCTTTTAAATAAATAAAGTCACTGTTATTGTGCACATCAAATATATAATTATTTGAACAAATATCACCGAATGAGACGTCGGCTCGATGGAGGCCAGACAAGTGATAGAATTTGGCGTGAGCCTAACGACAGAGGCAACGCAGACTCTAGCGCTTTGAAATTCAGAATAGAGCTCAACTGCGCAACTAAAGAGGAGTAATAGAATGCAATAATTGAATATAATATAAAATTAATAATTAATTAATTTAAAATATTATTATATTATAAAATTACCTACTTGCATATTAAAGTAGAATCTTGATTTCAATTAGATTCATAATGACAAAGTGTCATCCATGCCACTCCCACTTAAAATTATTTTTATGAGTATGCTGTCGTTTATGGATTCTATTAAATTTGTCTGTTAAATTATTATTTTAAAAATTAAGAATACTTGTTTAAATATTAAAATTTATTATCGTAGGATCATAATTTTCTAATTCCACTTCGATAAAATTTCATCCTTGCAATATTAAAGTCTCACACTAATCAAATCAATACAATCACTTGCATCATAACTTTAGTAATCTACATAAAATTAACCTCTAAATCAATGCATGTGGTGGAAGCTTCAACTCATTAATTAATCATACAACACTTAGGCAAAGTACCAAGCAATGCACAATGTAGAGTTAAGATACAAATATACAGTCAACATAGAACACTCAAAGATTCATAAAATTCAACAAATCCATTATATTCACCTTGGTGGGCTGGTATTTGTTACACAATATCGACTGCAGGTCATACAAGAAACAATCATCCATATAATCATAGGTGATACACTTGTGCTTCCCTTCTAATGTATTCTTCCGACACTCTTTTCCTCCTAGGTCATCACCTAGGAGAACTAACCTGACTGTGATATTACTAGTAGCTTGAACCTTTCTATTACCATGTTCAGATTATCAATGATCGAAATGATAGCTATTAAAATCTACTAATTTTAAAACTACTCCACTGTAATCTTTCTACTATTTATAGTACATCACAATTAAATTTTAATCTCTATACATTATCACATCAAATAAAAGCATATTATAAGATTACTTCATTTACAATCTCAAGTTTTTCTATTCTATTTTTCCTTAACTTCTCTCCTTCATTCCCTTTGTGTTTTGCTAAATCTGCTATATTTTCATGCAGGTGTCTATTAGAATAGACTCGGTAGGCAAACTAAGAGTCTAGTTAAATAAAATAATTAGAAATGAATATTAGCATTAAATACTTGAATAAAAAGTTGTATAAGCATGTACATTAATTTACATAATTATGATAATATTATTCACATGTATGAATATCAAAGTAAATATTAAGTAAAATTATTATCAAAATGAAAATTTTTTTAATCTATTTTTTATTTAATCAGTTTACTTTTGGGTCCTAACTAGTTTTTTGATCTATGCCTCCACTGTCTTTTGCCCAAATTAGATATTATCACATCACAGCTTTTAGAAGCAAAATAGTTATAGTCCTCAATGACAGGTTGAGAATTGTCAACACATAAACTTAAATTAAAGTAGACTGAAAATATAATAAGAAACCTAAATTAATACCGGTTGTAGTATTTTAAATTATTTTTAATTTAAATTATATTTTAATTTCAAAGTTCAAGCTTCTAGCTTGAATTATCATTTTTTTTATATAATAAAGTCTTCTAGACCAAGTACTCTTGAAACACGTCTGACAACTATCTATATAACAAAGTCCAAAAATAAAATTAGTGTACATGATATTTGTATACATCGGCTTCTATTCTCCTTTGTTCTCTTCCCATATAAGCTTTTTAGATCTCCCTCTCTCTTTTGTTCAGCTTGCAAGGAGAAAATAAAATGAAAAAATTATGACAGCCTCGTTTGTTTTGAAATTAAAAATTAATTTGATTTAATTTTAATGTAGTATATCACATCACACATAAAATTTAATATTATAATTTTTTTATAAAAATAAAATAAATAACATATTTTTATTTTTTTAAACCCATAATGAGTTTATCTAATAGAAATTACCACCACTAGGTTGTATCATTTCTGAAAATCTGCCTAGCAACTGTGAAGAAGAGTTAGTAAATATCGTTACTAAATATTATATACGTTAATAATATTATTAAATTATTTAGTCATATTATTATAGTAATGTTATTGCTAAATATTATATTAAATTACATTACTCAATATATTATTATTCGACATTATATTAAATATATGCTGATATTCAATATTCATGAAAATAAAATATTAAGTAAAATACATCAAAATCCTATAAAATTATATATATTTCAAATGGTAATTTTAAAAAAAAATATGAATTAAATTATTAATATATTTTTATAGATCTTATTTTATTGCGTATAATTTACATATTTATAACATGGACATTTATCTAATTAGATTGAGTTTAAAATCGATTTTATATGTAACTAATTTATGTAATAAATATTATTTAAGTATAGTATTAAAGCTTAAGATATAGGATTTAGGACTTGGGTTTTAGTGTTAAAGTAATTTAAGGCATAAAATGTAATATTTTGTATTATTAATTATGATTTTAGGGCTCATGATTTTGACTATAGTACAATTTTATCTAAAAATTGTGTAAATTTTATAATTTTATAAAATTTTTGTATAATAAATAATTATTTTATTTTTTTGGGTGAAACATATAATTTTTAAAAGTATATTTTTTATAAATATCTCAATATTTTTAATAATCCACTTTTTCATTATATATTTTGGTTATAATTTCAAAATTTTAGATTTATCTATATATATAATATAAAAAAGTTAACTAATTAAGTTAAAAATTATATACAATTGAATAAAAAAAAGTAGATATAATATAAGATAAAACTGATAATGATATTAAAAATGGCGTAAGGTATGAAATTAAATAGATTTTTATTTTAATATTTAGGTATGATGAAATAAAAGATTTAATAATAATAATAATAAAATGTAGGTTGTAACATTAACAAAAAAAATTAATTATTATTATAAAAAAATGCTGAGAGTAACATTAAAAAAAAGAAAAATACGGAGATTAATTCCTCAGGTGTGCGCACCATCCGGATTTCGGGAGAAATTTTTATGTGCATAATATGTGTCATATCATCCATCTACATACAAATAAAATTAAGTCACGTGGCACGACGAGCTGCTTCAGATATTATATAAACTAACTTTTTGCTACGTAGTACTGATTTTTTGTTATGTAAGACTGCATAATATTAATGCCTTGTTATTTGGAGCTACGTAGCACTAATTTCTTGCTACGTAGTACCGACTTTTCCTACGTAGCATTAATTTTTTGCTACATAGGGCTACATAATATTAACGTCTTGTTATTTACATAATATACCGTAGCTCTATATAATAAGAAGTCAGTACTATGTAGCAAGAAATTAGTGCTACGCAGCTTCAGATAATAAGATGTTAATATTATGTAATACTACGTAGCAAAAAATCAGTGCTACGTAGCAAAAAACAGTATTATGTAGCAAGAAATTGGTGCTATGTAGTTTCAGATAACAAGACGTTAATATTATGTAATCCTATATAGCAAAAAATTAGTGCTACGTAGCAAAAAATTAGTGCTATTTAGCTTCAAATAATAAAACATCAATATTATGTAGTTTTATGTAGCAAAAAATTAGTATTATATAAAAAAAATTAATACTATATAGTAAAAAATTAGTTTTTTATAGTAAAAAAAATTATTATTATATAATATCTGAAGCAATTCATCAATTTAATTTTATTTATGTGGAGACTAATGATATGGCCCGCACACAAAAATTTCTCGGATTTCGGAGGCCAATCGGCGCGCGAAATGTCTTCCCAAACCCAATTACTGTGGTTTTCACTGCAGTTTTTCCCAGACAACCTGGCTGGCCACCGGCTCAACCGGGAGCCATTGGACCATCCGCCACCAGCCCACCATCACCGTCAGCGTGCTGCGCTCGACGGCTTCCTGCTTTTCCGAGTTCCCTACACTCGTCCTACTGTAGGCAGCGCAAAGCCACCGCCTATTGCGTCACTCAGTTTTCGCTGTTCAGAACAGTCGTGTAAGTGATCCTCTGTCGCTTTTATGGGCATCCACTTTGGCTCTTCCCCTGGTGAAGCTCCCTCTCGGTGGCCGGAGATCTGATTCTTTACATCCAGTGTCATTCTGTTGGATCCTTCACAACTTAGCATCACTCGGTGGATCCAGTGCGCCATTATACTTGATCCCGTCCCTTCCATCACTAACCCGCTCATCTGGCGCTGTTCTTCGTTTCTCGTTTCAATACGCTCTCTGCCGGCTCATTCTCGACGTCGCTACGTCGACCGCAATTCTCGTCCTTAGCTTCTCACTCCTCGCGGACGCCGATTCAATCTCTTCCCGTATTCGACAAGGCATGCTTAAGCCCCATCAAGCATTGAATCCACAAGCTTAATCTTTAGCCTCTTGCTAAGACGTTATAAAATTGCCCTTTTAATATCGCCTCACTGTCAGGAAGGAAGTTTATTTTTGGTTTAATTGCTAATTAACTATGAATTTTTCTTCTCTTGTCACGTCCTAGCTTTATCACTATATTATTTCTGTTTGGGTTGGTGCACTGGTTTTTGGTGCTCGATATTAAAAAGAATACCTTACATAAACTTCATATTGAGTAACTTTTTGATAAGATTTTTATCTTCTTGTGTGTGAATCATATCAATTAGGCTTTGATAAGATTTTATCTTCTCGCACCCTTTTCACATTTTGTATGTTTGGTATCTTCCCCACAGGTTTGCTGCTTCTTAGTTTATTTAATCTGAAAAGAAAGAAGATGGCTTCGACCTTGTCAACTGTTGCTCCATTTATCCATTTACCACAATATGGTCTAAATTTGAGGAGAGAATCCCCATTGTTTGGCCTCAATTGTTGGAGATTTAGAAAATTTGGGATTAGCGGTGGAACGGAATCACGGACATTACAAATCAGATCTGTCACAGTTAAGCCAGATACAGAGTTTGCTAATTCAGACTGGAAAACATTGTTCCAAGATGATTTTGAAAGGCGGTTTGATTTGCCACACCTGAAGGATATTCTTGATGTAAAGCCAAGGCCGACAACTTTCTCTCTTAAAAGCCGGTAATTTTTACCATAGTTTTTTGTTGATATTACTGTGTAAAATCATCTATTAGTGTTTTCCTATTTTTAGCATGTCTTCTTATAGCTTCGGCGTGGACAGTTTATTTAAATTGTTGGGAGTTAGTTCTTTCCTTTTCTTTTCTCCATCGAGCAGAGTTCCTATTTTTGATGACAATGGTGCTGTGGAAGCCACATGGAATGGCTATGTCAATGACGATGATAGAGCACTTCTCAAGGTGCATTGATTACAATAACTCAATAGTCGTCTTTCATTATATTTGTACAATTTATTGGCCATTATTTACATCTTTCCCAACATTCTTTTGTGCGGGTTCTTCTTTCTTTCTAATAATGGATTATTGTCCATTAACTCTGACATTACATAGTTTGATTTTGATGGAATTTGATGAAAATTTTTTTCTTGTTCTAAATCGATATAACTCCTAAATACTTTTGTATTGGCCTGGTAACCAAGGATTTGAAGATTGTAATCTTTAAACTGATTTGAAAGTTAATCCCTTAACTGTTTTAAGTATTGTATCTTGTCTTAAGCCAAGTGTTGATACAAGAACCTATGCCTCCATAACAGCTATACACGTGTCTTGTCAAGTCAAGAATCCAACAAGAGAACAAGAAAGGACCTAACTTCAAGAGGATCAGAAATAGAGTCCTAGAACGGCAAAACTCTACCACCTCCATACAACTCAACCAACTTTGGCAGAAGTCATAGCCATGTGGCCATGACCCAGCAACCTTCTTGACCTATAAAGAGGCCATTTCTTCTCTTTGCAAGAGAAGGTGGTGTTCTATTCTTCCTGAGCATATCCACCTCTCTTTTATTCATCTGCCATTTCTTCTCTTTGCAAGTGAAGGTGGTGTTCTTCTATTCTTCCTGAGCATATCTACCTCTCTTTTATTCATCTTTTTATCATGTAATATGAATATAGTGGACAATATATTCTTCTTTTTTCACATCATCTACTATTGTAATATTCTCTTCTTTTCCTATAAAAGGATAAAATCCAACAATTGGCAAGGCATCCAAGTCTTCACTAAACAAAAAATAACTTGCTTATTTCAATCTCCTCTTCACTTCTTCATCTTCTCTACTCCAAAGCCAAAGCATTTATAGATATTTGTTTTTCATTGAAGATTTAAAGAAAATTTGGTAAGCTTTGATTATAATGATATCTTACTTTCTTGAACTTCAAATTTCTATGTAAAGAAATCAAAGAACCACAAGTTCATACCTTAAATGTGATTAATTAAGTATCAAAATTTTAATAAAACCCATACATTCCTCTGGTGGTTTAAGCTTCCAATATTGGAGAATTGATAGAGGCAACCCCTTTTTTTGTTTTGGTGGAACATCAGTTTTAGTTACCATGTAGAATTTGACATGAGATATTACTATATTGATGCTTATAACCCTAAAGCCTCATTTGATTGGAGTATACTTTTGAAATACTTTAATTTTTTTTAGATAGAGAGAGAAAAAAAATATTTTAATATTATGGTGTAAAATAAAGTTATTATTGAGTTTATCGTGGATGTGAAATAAAATTAATTTTTTATTGAAGCATGTATGATGTAAAATAAAGTTAATTTTTAAGTCCAGGATTTGTGTAGGATGTATTGATAAAAGTATTTTTCGAGAAGCTTAATGTTTTTTTAGCTCTAACCAAACAAGGCCAAATTTCCTTGTGTAGAAGATTCTAGGTTTATTCTCAGAATCATGTATGAAAACCTTAAATTATGTAACAAAGTCAATAAATATAAATATGTTAATATTATAAGTAGTAACTTGTCTTATAACTTTAAAGTTGTTGTAAAAATACTAAGCAATATTGGTGAGATGATAGGCTCTAGTGAATTAAATAAACTAAGAGGAAATGTACATTTAAAGTATAACAAAGAAAATGATAAAAATAATAATAAAGTATAATATTTTCATTGGTTTCTCACACCAATTAATACTTCTAAACATGCTGATTACATAAATGTCTTAGATGAAATAGAAACTATATGAGCAATTGCAAATTAATAAACAAATATTAGAATAAAGGTTGAAGAATATATAAAAACCTACTACTGAAAGCTTAAATACTATGCAAAAATTTACTAGAATAAATATAAAACAACAAACAAACTAAGTCTTTATCCCACTAGGTGAGGTCGGCTATATGAATCCTTTGTTTTCATTGTATTTAATTAAATAATAAATCTTTAGTTAGCTCTAAATATGTAAGATCACTCTTTATAGTTTCTGACCATGACTTTTTTTGTCTTTTCTTTTTTTGTATGGACAAAATCTAATAATCCAACTTTTTTTGTTGGAGTTTTTATTGGCTTACGTTTAATATGTCAACCCATCTAATTTAACTCTTTCCAAATTTCTTCAATTGATGTCACTTCAATTTTGTCACTTCAATTTTCTCGCGGATATACTTATTTCTCATCTTGTTCTTTCGCGTATGCTCACTCATTCATCTTAACATCCTCATTTATGCGACGCTCATCTTATTTGTGTGTTTCTGCTTTATATGCCAGTATCAATACCATATAACATTGCTAGCCTAACAACTATTCTATAAAATATACTTTTAAGTCTAAGTAAATTTTTTTATTACACAATACCCCATATGCACTTCTCCATCTTATTTATCTTGCTTGGATTCTGCTAATAACTATTTATTTCATCGTTATTCTATATGATTGGTTCAAGATGTTTAAGTTGTTCGCTTTTCTCGATAGCTTAATTATTAATTGTCATTTTCCCACTGCAAGTGCTTTTTTTATAACTAAAATTACACTTCATATATTTAGTTTTTGATCTTCTAAGATTCTGATGTATTTTTTCATAACTCGAGTTTCGTCTTAACACTTTTTTACTAGAATAAATATAAATTATTTAAATTCTTCTTTATGTCTTTTTATTATTTTTATAAACTCAGAGAGAGTCGAACTTAATGGTTTGGACATATATATTGTAGGTCGATTGAAGCTCTAGTAACAAGAGTTGGATAAATAGAATCTTGCCCATGTAAAATGAAGAAGAGGAAAACCAAAAAAAACATATCAAGAAACTATAAGGATAATTTTGCATACTTAGTTAAATGAGAAGTTGTCATTTGATAGAGTATAATAAAATTTAAGGAATCATGTAGCTGATCTCACATAGTAGGATACAGGCTTGTTAATTGTTGTGTTTTCATCATTCTTATAAATATCATCAAATGTTTCTTCCTTTTAGGGTGATAAGTTTCATCAACATATTCATGCTCATAATCTACTTTAGGTTTCTCATTTGGTGTTTCATTTTGATTCACAGTAAAATAATTTAAATAATTCATATTTATTCTGGTAAATTGTTTGAATAGTCTTTTAAGTTTTCTAGGGTTTTTCATATATTCTTCTTGTTTTATTTAATTTTATAGATTTATATTTACCTTAAGTTTTATATTGTTTAGCTTTTGATAGCCTATCATCTTGAAATATTGCTTAGTATTTTGACTATAACTTTAAGGTTTTAAGTTAAGTTACTACTTATACTATGAACATATTTATTTTTATCAATTTTGTTACATGATTTAGTTTGTTCAAGGCATTCGTACGACAATATATTCGATATAATTGTTTTAGTATAATAAATAACTAACAGTGGCAAATTTGTGGATTGGAACTTTGCTAGCTGCTTGTCAAATTTCTTTTCATAATTCTTGTTCAAACATAGGCCCCATCTTAGATTAGTGGCATGAGTAGAGCCTTTATCTTTTTGTCAAATCTACTCAAAGTTTTCCTTAAGATAATATTTCTCATTCGATTTCAAGAGATAATGTTTGATTGGACTTTAATTGGAGTTAATTTTCATTTGGATTGTTTGTTTAAGCTGTAATTGTGAGTTACCGAGCTTACTGCTGGTTTTGGTTTGGAGTGACCTTATATAATACCAGAAGCTATAAAAATATAAATTTGATTAATTGGAAATTAGTCAATTGCCCTAGTCTAACTTGACAAGATTCTTATTTATTGATGACCAAATTTAATTTTAATTTCAATGGGTTTAATTTGTGGGCTATGGAATTTCCTCTATTTCACACAGTTAATCTTTGGAAAAAATGATATCCGATTCACTGATCTCTAAAATAGTATAATTGTAGCACCAGTCCCTCATAAGGTTTTAGTTTATTAGAATTTACAGAAAATTGAGGAAATGATGTGACAGTCCTACTGCTTTCACAACAAGGAGTGCAATTTTCATGGAGAAATACCCAACAAAAATTGTCGGCTAAATATGCTTTGTTTTCTCATACCTTAGTTTATGCAATGATATTAAAGCAATAATCATGAGTTGAAGTGGCCTCTAAAAACCATAGTCTGTAGTTATTGAACTAAGTTGCTTGCGAATCATCATTAATATAGTTAGATTTTCAATGCTCACTACCTACAAGTTTTCACAAAATAAAATCGTTAGTATAGTGTCGAGATCGTGAAATTCCCAGAGGCAATGTTTATGTATTTTATTTTAGGGTATTTGAAGTTGGATGCTTCTTGCAAATTGGTCCCAACTTGTTAAATTTCCCAAGCTAAGTCTTTCTTGTCACACTTTGTGTAGTCATTAGGTATCAAAGCTTATGATGTTAAAATTGTGTTTTTTGAATTTAACACTCTCGCCCTCTCCCTCCATTGCACTTGCCGTTTTCCTCGATGGGTTCTCCATCTTTGTCTCTCTTTCTCTCTCACATGGGTTTGCCTTTTCATTGTTTCCATCTTCCTCATCAAGCTCTCCAAAACAACTAGAGAAGAGGACGACAACGGCTTCACCAATGGGGTTGGGTCTCACAAATTTATTTGGCTTAGCGAGGAGATTCCATTGCTTTGCCACCATTTCTCTGAATTAACCTCTCTTGGAAAACTGGGGAGGACGACGATGATGATGGGTTCGCCTTAGTTTGGCGACCTCTCTTTCCCATCTCTCCGCCACTCTTTTGCTGCATCTCTGTCTCACTTTTACTCTTTAAGTGTTTCTCTTCTTGTCTAGGACCATGTGCTTTTCCACAATAGGTTCTGTCGCCATTGTTTGGAGACCTCCTGCACTTCTCTTTGGTCCTCCTCTCCAAGAACCCTTGTTGCTATAGGTGCCAACGTCTTAGGAGAGGTGGCAGAAATAGCTCTATAGGATTCATCTTCACTATTTGTCAACCCCCCAATCCCCTCTCTCTCCGCGCCACTCTCACTCTCCTATACTGATGCAAGGTCATTTCAGTCATTTGCAGGGGCATTAATATGATCTTTGCATCAGTGTATAGTTCGATCCATTTTCATGATTATTTATATAGTTAACGTCCTTTTTGGTATTTAGACTTTGTTTTCATAGATATTATGTTTTATATGGTGGGAGTGTCCACTAGCACCTTTCTATGGGGATGGGTCTATTTGGGTTTTATTTGGACAATCCGGAAGTTATTTGGGTCAAATTGGAGCTCAAATGGATCTAGTGAAAACCAACGCAGAAGTGTTGTGTTGGTTAAATTTTTGGTGGTTGATTTAATTTGACTGCCTGTTCTGCAATTCAATCTGCAGCCCATAAGTTTTCAACCCTATGCTTCTACGTTATTTCTGGTTCTTTTGTATTAGTTTGAATTACCTTAATGTACTTGATAAAATATCTATATTTTTCATGCAAGTTACTGAAATTATCTGAAATGACTAAATCATTCTTAACTTTCATGAGTTTTTATGTGAATTGTAGATTGGGGCGTATTGGGTGAACTTAGTCTAATTTCTCCTCTTAATTTGCATGACATTAAATCATAAAAGAATCAGTAAAATTTCATATGTTTCTGTATTCTGATGTTACGTGGCATGTTAGGAATTCATGTCTAAAATTTCATCAAAATCTGATTTCATTGACCCATGAAATAAAACCCGAACTTAGTGCTGTCTATAGGTTAATTTGAATAGGCTGACTATTTGAATCAGATAGGTTGACCACTAGAAACATAAAATATTTCCTGATTTTCATTTCCAAGCACTTTGGTAATTCAACTTAGATTAATCTGAGTTGAAATCTATTACATTTAGTTTTACCTAAGCCACCACTTTATTGGTAGTTTGAGATCCACATTTATGTAGCATCAGTTTGGTATTAGAGCAAATGTTGAGTGCTACTCCTTAGTAGTGTTTGATCCTTTTTTCGGTTAAAGTATCTATATTGGTGCTTAAGTTGTTAGTTATTTTTATGTATTAATTTGCATTTTCATTCCCAATTTCATATCATGGCATGCTGAACTAGCTATACATTTAGGAGTGACTATCCATTCCGTGGGAGTATGGTTGATTGACATTGTAGTTACTTAGATAAGGTGCTGTTATATAGGGCACAATAGAATAATCCTTTCCGAGCACTTTGATAACTTAGATTAATCTAAATTGAAATCCATTACATTTAGCAATATTTAGCTATCCACTTTATTGGTAGCTTTAGATTCATGTTTATTGACCACCATGTTGTACAATACACTATTTTTCTCCTCTCTCTCACTCTTTAGAGGACTAGGTCGACAGCCTTCTAGTTTGTGGTCCGCAAGGTGATGCAGTCACTACCGCTACAATTATCTTTGGTGGTTGGAAGGCCAAGAAGAGAGAGAGAGTGTGTGTAGGTGAGGGAGTGAGAGGGAGGAGGGTCAAGACTCAAGAGGGGTATTTTGGTCATTATGTTTTTCTTTAAAAGTTTAGTTAAAATATATGCTTTTTGTCAAACCTGAAAAGGACTAAAACCAACCTCAGGAACCTAATTGTAGCGCAAAATGCAACCTGAGGGACCTAATTTGGGATATTTAAAATGTTGGGACCATATTGCAATGAGTGCCAGCCTCTTTCAAGTCCCGGATGCTCTTTTTTTTGAAAAGTGGAAAAAAAAGTGCACCCGGGACTTGAAAGAGGCTGGCACTCATAGCAATGTCCCGAGTGCACTTTACCCTTTATTGTAATTCAGCAAAATTGTTGATTTGTAACTCTAATTTGTCAGGCCCTTACGCATCTTTTTGAACCTTGCTAAATGAAATTGAGCTTGCTAGTGGAATTGTATAAAATTTTCCCATCATTGCTTCAGGTCATTCACTATAAGAAATGGATTTACATGATTTTTGCTAGTGGAATTGTTGAATTAACTAGTTGTGTTATGGATGATTAATGGAAAGGATTTTCAAAGCCTGACTCAATAGGTAAGGTATCCAAATCGCAAATATTGGCACATAAAGCTATCTAAATTCTGTAAATTTAATATCCAAATCGCAAATATTGTGGCAGATGTGATTCTCATAATATCTTTAGGCTTAGATTTTTAAGAAATATTTTGATTGTCGCTTGTAGTTCTCACGGAAGAAGTATTGGCACATAATATTTTATCGCCTAGGTTTCTAAGAGATGAAGGATAGTCAGGAACCTTGTGTATTTATTGGTACGAGTAATTCAAGCATTTTCAATCTTTTTCTCCCCCATTCAATGATGTCATTCTTGAAAAAGTTATGAGTGATCATGTTAAAAAGCAGAATAACTAATGTCTTTCATTTGAAGGCTGTTCCATCTTCTACAATGAATCTTGTTGATTCCTTTATGCACTTAAGTGGCATTTTCATTATAGCAGACATTGATAATGATGCTAATGTTGACATTTCATTAGAATGTGTTTTAAAGTTGAACCTTTTCTGGACTAGACTTCTGGTATTTACATAATATTTAGATGCCATCTACAGCTTTTCCTGCTAAATTTGTGAAGTGCAGAAACTTTTTTTCATGAATTATGAAAAATGTGAAAACCATCTCAATATACACATATTAGAATGACGTTTTATTAACCTATCATTTTGTTTATTCTTTCAGGTTATAAAGTTTGCTTCACCAAATTCTGCTGGGGCTGAATGCATTGATCCTGGTTGCAGCTGGGTTGAGCAATGGTATTGTGGTCATAATACTGCTCATAGCTAACAGCTTAAAATTTATGAAAGTGAACAAAAAATTATTGCATGAATTAGTGTGAAAGGTCAGCGCAGAAATGTCACATCAAGGGCAGATGCAAATAGGACTGTCAGATTTTCTTTCTTCATATCTGTGCATGAACTGTGATCCAGCAATTCTCTGCTTGACATTTATTCATCTGCTTGGTTTTGGTTCTTCATATCTTTGCATGAACTGTAAACCAACAATTCTTGTAGAATTCACTAACTTCTCATATTAAATTATCTGCAGCAACCAAGCTTTGTAACTGTTCATCCATTTGGGAAATGTACAATACGGTGATTTTGCGTTACATTTTTTTTTCCATCTTGCAATGTTTGTTGGTTTTCTGAATAGGGTACATCGAGCTGGGCCAAGAAAGCACATCTACTATGAACCAGGTGAAGTAAAAGGTGCAGTAGTTACTTGTGGAGGGCTATGTCCTGGACTTAACGATGTCATTAGACAGGTAAGTTACCTATTCTCTTAGCATAATGAAATTCTTCTCTCCATATCAATATATCAGAATGCACATATCATGAAAACCTGTCTGTTACGCATCCATCATGTATTTTGGGAATAATTTTGTGGACCTTCTGAATACTGCTTGCAACTTTGTAACTTGTTTTCTTTTTGAGGTAACACTCCATCTCAGACAGTTGGATTGGCACTTTGACATGATTGATACACGTTTGAACAATTTCTTGTCAGTGTGTTTTTGTATTTATGAGATGTTTATGCGGGACGGATAAATGACGATGCAGTTTAGAGATCAGCAATTTTATAAAGCAGATTATTCACAAGCTAATGCTAGAATATCAGAGAACAATTTTGTAATGACTGAGAAATTAATTAAATCCGCAAAACTGATTTCTTTAAAATTTTTAAATAAATTAGATCGAAGGTAATTGAAAAATTACCAATTCAGATTAGGGCGTAATCTAGTTTTCAACAAATTAGAAACGGGGAACAAGATTAAGGATCTCACAATATTTAACCAACAGTAA
>JAEMOT010002990.1:38394-49955 GCA_019297695.1 Apostasia ramifera
TATATATATATATATATATATATATATATATAAAGAATAAGTTTGCATTGAGTATTTGTTACTTTATAATTCTAGAATTTACACATTATAACTTGAATTAACCTATTTGTTACGTTTTTTTGAAATGTCTAGTCTAAGCAAGATCTTGATTGTCATATCAAAAAAAAAATCTTGATTGCTAACTAATTGGTCTATGTAGCAACCATTAGGCTAGTGACACTCAGACTAATTGGTTTTAAGGCACTAGATTTAAAGATATCCCTTCGGGATTGGTAGAAATATTACAAATTTATATGTGCAATGTCTTAATCACTTAAGCTTTCTAATTGGTCCATGTAACGAGCTTTAGGGCAGTGACTCCCAAACCAGTTAGTTTTAGGGTATTAGAGTAAAGACATCTCTTCGGACTTAATAATTTAAACCAAAAAGGCTACGAATCAAAGACTTGGCCAAACATTTATATTTTGGAACTTTTTTTTTTTACTCATTATGTGATAAGAATGTGAGCACTAGTTACATGGAAAAAGAGTAATGGCTTCATGGGGGCATAATGCGCTGACAAATACAAGAAGAATTTTTATGTTATGAATTTAACCCTTATTCAATTCAATCAATATACAACCTTTCATCATTCCATTAATAATTAGCTTAAATATTAAGTAATTTGATGAGTGAAAATAATATTAAAGACTATTATTTGATAATACGAATTAAATCATAGAAGCTATTTGTATAAATGTCAAATATTTCATAAAAATACGTAAAACAAAATCTTCAAATGCCAAACAATTAATATTAATTAAATCAAAATAAAAATGTTCAAGAAAATATGTCAAATAACATAGAGCTTCATTTAAAACTTTAGAAAAATAAAAGAAAACTTAGCTATGCATGGTGGAGGAGATACACATCTTCAAATTATCTTCCATAGAGACGATGATGTGAATCAAGGTAGAAGTCGAAGTTGGCATCAAATCCATGCTGATGGGAAACTATGATGGGGCTCCGCTTGTATCTCCAAATTCCTTCAACAACATTGAAATAGATTTATTCATTTCAGAACAATCCCCATGTAATGGTCATTTCCAAATTTGATGCTAAAAAGCTGAGCCTCTTTTAGTTAACTGCATATCAAATATTTAATTTCATAATTAAATTATTTCTGCTTTTGGTGAAATCCTATATGAAGTTATTAAATTTTCATAATTATCAAATGGTCAGCCTGTAGCTTCATACAGCAAAATCAAAATTGGTTTTGATTTCTTTTTAAATTTACAAAATATACTAGCAATTGCCTTCAATCTTTTGAGTGCAACTCACTTTTTGGTGGTGAGCACAACATTTGTGAGGATCCTCTGCCACTACCATGGATGAAGTTAGCACGGTGATTCAAAGTAATGAACTTAGCTTCAGCTACACCATCACTTTGTACTGAATCATCAAAGTTAACTTTGATTTATCCAGGAGGTGATAGAACCCAAATATCTAAAATGAAGATATAGGGCTTTGAAAGGGCTATTGGGTTCTAGTGGCTTTTGCGATGGCTCAATTGTTAACTATAATGTTCAGTGCAATGGTAGCATTGACTTTTGCTGAAGGGACCACTAACGTTCCATGCACGTTGGTGTTGCTAGGCTATGGTTATAAAAAAGGGTTGTTGCTTTAAGATGAAGTTGCAGATCTTGTTTATTACATCGGACCACTTTCACCATCACCTCTAGTTTAACGTGCACAGAAAGGGTTAGTTTAAATAAATCATGAAGCTGCTAAAGGATGTCTCGCACTACTCCATATATTCTACAGTAAGAGCTCAAGTGCGCGACGTCCTCCACTCCATATTCCCAATGGCACATAGTCACGTTAGTCAATCTTTTCTAGTACAACCAAGCTCTAGTAGGTAGCATTCTTGTCCAATTGCGACAAGAACGCCTGGACCCTCGACTTAGTAGAAATCTTCTAGCACCAGTCATCAGCAAGTGACTCACCCTCTGATGTGACCTGAGAAGTATAGAGTTGAGTAGTAGGAATCTCCAAGACTCAGTGGAATCTTAGACAATCCTATGTTTTTCTGTACTGTAATCCCTTTCGATTGCTAAGGTTTGCTCTAGCAGCTCCGGTCCAAACAGCTAGTTGATCTTACTCCTGTCTTAGTCAAGTCCTCTTGAAATATCAACAACAGTAGTAAGGAAATTCTCCATCATGCATATTAGGATAGATCAGCTTTCTACAAGGGGAAGAGTAGACAACCTTAGGTCCCCGGTAAAGGAGAATCATGAATCAATATCTGGTTACAATCCATCTATTATAGACCTTGCCTCACTTAGGTTAAATCATGTCTGATGTTCAAATGAAGATTCTCTCTTTCTCTCTCTCTCTCTCTCTATATATATATATATATATTTATGTATGTATGTATGTATGTATGTATATATATAGTGTATTCAATGCATAAATTAGAATGATGCATATTTGCTGAATTTGCAGGCCTTCATACGGATGTGTATATTTGTATAGATACAAGTGTATACTTTTGTGCATTCATGCATCATTGGCACTGATCATCAAATATGGCCTGCAAATTTAGCAAATATGCAACTTTCTCACTTTATGTTTAAACCATTACATGCTCGATTATGCATTAATAAACCTTTGTTTTTAGAACAATTTTAAAACAGTGACAACAAGGCCTTAATCCCAAATTCGTTGGATCACTTGCATCTACTTTCTTCTTCAGTAAGGTCTTATGTAAAGCAATGCTCTCGATGATCATGTCTATACAGCACATTGCCTAAGAAGAAATGTTCACCCAACCATTTTGTCTGTAGCATTTGCTATTTGAGTAAACTACTGCTTCCCTTCTTTGTTTTTCAGGATTTGCTACAAAAATCAAATGCAATGGATGCTTCAGGAAATGTTGTATTGAGTGATATTGGAGTCCACATTCAACACCATTTTTGGGGATTAATACAGGGGATACTTCTCTGTTGACCCAAGCGAAGTGAGGTTCACCATCTCGTGGCGAATGGGTGAGGCCCATTTCTTGGGTAACGAGATCACTTTCAAAAATCAACAATTCAGGGCAGTGGAAGAGACACAGAAGTCCATCCATGACGCTAAAGATTACTTGAAGTGCTTGAAAGAGGACATTAGAACCTACACAAGTAACCTCATCTCAACATGAGTTTCTCGAAGAGCCTTGCCTTCTAATTTAAAATTTTTTTGTGCAGGTCACCCTTAGCTAGAGCTGGAATGATTTTGCCTTCGACAAATAGGGAGCAAAAGGGTCCTCCATGAGAAGGTTGGGCCATCAAAGCCAGCAGCAAAGATGCGGAAGAAGGCACAACAGTCCCTAGCAGTAAATTGAACATAAAATCAATTAAACTTCTCAGGTTCACCAACAACAACAAACAACAACCAAGACTTAATCCCGCTAGGTGGAGTCAGCTACATGAATCCTTTGTTTTCATTACGCTCTATCAATTACCAAATTCTTATCTAAGTCTAAGTAACTAAGATCACTCCTTATAGTTTCTTATCATGTCTTCTTTAGTCTCCCTCTTCCTCTTTGTACATGGCCAAGATCCAATAACTCATTTTTTCTAACTGGAGCTTGAATTGGCTTACGATTTATATGTCCAAAGCATTTAAGCCGACTTTCTCTAAGTTTATCCTCAATTGGTGCAATGCCAACTTCTTTCGGATATACTCATTTCTCATTCTATCCTTTCGTGTATATCCACACATCCACCTTAACATCCTCATTTCTGCAATATTTATTTTATTTGTATGTTTCCTCTTTGCAAGCCAGCATTCAGCACCATATATTATTGCTGGTCTTACTACAATTTTATAAAATTTACCCTTAATTCTGGATAGAATTTTTCTATCGCACAACACACCAGAAGTATTTCTCTATTTTACCCATCCTGCTAAAGCGCTCACTCTTCTTTAAAATTTGATCACCAATTATCACATCTCCAATCAGGTTCACCTTTAACCAATATTCAATCATAGAAAAGAGTAAAAAAAAAAATTTTTTGATCAGAAGAAAAGAGAAATTTAAGCAAGAAGAGATTTCAAAAATTTCAAGGGATTCTTGAACACCTACAGAACCTCCCTTTCAGTTAAAAGCACCCATGGAGGCATGGATTAGCCTCCCATTGAAACACTGCCTTGAATATCTCGATATACCACAAAATATTTCTCCATCGCAACTCCTTATTCAGGTAGTAGATCATGGTGATAGTGTTTTAGGGGGAGCTACATTGGAACAATCTCGAAGTAGTTGAAGATGTTCATTGAGTTCGGTCTGGAAAGGAAGAAACAAATTGGCGTTCAGGTGGTGCAAGCACACCGTGATCTTCCCCTTCGATGACTTGGTGAACCTTCACCAAGGGGAATTCATGTGCAGGCTAGGTGTTGGCCCCCAGACTTGTACCATCTCTTCTTCGTATATATGGATGGGGAGATTGCAGGTCTCTTTGATGACATCCCTGAAATCATCCCACATGTCTTTGACATGGCTCCCCGACTTCTTAAGCGCCATCTCGAACAAGGGCCGTAAAAGAGAGAAAGGGATAAGGAGTCTTCTAAAACCCATGGATATTTATAAACGGAGGGTCTGATAGACTCGTATCTCGAAAACCTCATTTAGTCATTCAAGTTCACCATGACAAAATGGACGATTGTTGCCTTATGACTCCTCAATTCTCATGCCTAGCGACATCATTACAAGATAACATACGAAGCGTCTCATACTAAAGAAAAGACATGGCAAGATAGATTTCGTTTCACCCAAAAATTTCGCAAGTACATTTCTGTCTATCGGTCATTCAACCAAACAAGAGAAGAGTAAAGAAAGTGAAACCCTTAATTTGGAGGGAATTGATGCTCCAGAGTAATGAAAATTTTTTTTTTTAAAGGTAGCGGCAGGGAGATCTTGGGAGGTTCTTGTGAGGGCCATTTGACAACGTGACGCGCACTTCTAGCTTGGTCCTTTCCTTTTGCAATTGCTCCACCTTCACCCTTATTACGACCAGCTTATCTTCTTGGGCTCTACACTTTGTCTCCAGCTTCGCAATTATTTTCCCCGGCACGGAGGTGTCCAGTTGCTTCAACAATGAAAGCACTTTTGCCAGATTACTGTCGACCTTTGCCATCTGATCTCCAGATATCGCCTTTTATGCCTGTTGTTTGAGGGCGTTGGGGAGGTAGTATATGTTCCTAGTGAAAGTATGCATTGAAGTAGGTTAACTTGAAGACTCCATTTGTCCCATCAACAGTCTTGGCTGCATGGCTGGGATCCTGCACATGGCGGGGGTACACTTTGGTTCCTAACCTTGATTGACAAAGTTGAGGACGATGGGATCAGGTCGTCATCATCTTCAATGGTAACGGTGTTGTCGATGGGCGAGATAGTATGGAAGCCTTCATCACAGCTAGTCCTGCTCGGCCTTTGTAGCTGCGAGGTTGGCCTCTAGTGATTTGGAGCATCTCTGAGTTTGGGGGCCATGGGACGCAAAGGATTCACTATGTGGAGGCCGACGCCAACAGCTTGGTCCCACCAAGAGCTTCCTAAGTCTCTTCAACGCCTTCTTGAGATGGCGACCTTTGGGCGACACCAGAACCACTTGGTGGAGGCTGAAAATTTAAAGGGACCTCATTCTCCCAATCTTCACCATCAAACATTTCCATGAACATCGACACTTTGGGAATCTATTTAAATCTTCGACGAAAGTTGAAGGATTAGTGCAATATTTATAGGCCCTAAGGAGAAATGTGTCATCTTCTCATAATTGGCATGCGTATCAGTGCTCACGACGCCTCAAGGGGAGACATGTTTCATCATGATCTAAGCTTCAGATCTGGGCCATACACATGGCATGACTTGATAAAAGTGGAACCTGGTGGAAGATCATGTCCAAGATTCGGACTCGAATTGTCTTTTGAAGAGCCCATGTTGAATTATCGTGTCAGTGGTTGTATCAGTCATAAATGTGCCACACAGATCTCCCATAAACCAAAATATGTTAACTGACCTTGCTGTCTCAGAAGTTAATGCACTGTCCATAAGCAATTAAAGACTGCTACTGGGACCATTGGAAGCGTGGGTGCCATATTTTATACAAGATTGATGGAACTAAGGCAACAATGACCCTACTACTATAAATTTTTGTAAGAAGTCTATGAAAGGATTGGTCTTAGGACATTTATTGTACATCTAACATTTCAACTATGTTGTCTAGGCTCTTCAGTGTTGTCTCTTCGAAACGGTGGACCCTCCATGTACTCTCTTTTCTCATAGTGAAGCATTTTTAAAGCCACCACCACTTGGCGTTGTGGTTTTCCATTTTCATGATTTCCATGTAAAATTTGGTGCCCCTTTCTTATCTATTGTCCGTTCGATCTACTTGTGAGTTTTGCGCATCAAAGACAATGATTGAGAATTGTTTTGGTTTGAGAACATCTACTAAATTAGTTACTTTACATTCTAGTATAAATAAGGAGATGAAGCTATATTGTATCCTGATAATTTGAAATAAAAATTCTTAAGATGGTCAAGAAGTTTTGGGTTCAAGCAACATAGCAAGTAGGATGTTCAAGGTGAATGAGCGTGCGATGCTTGCAACTATAAGAGCCAGTTGCAGGAGGAAAGAGAAACAAGGGAGACATAATGTTAACTCGCCATCTTGCTACATAGGAGTATTTACTAGGGTTGAAATATGCTACACAAGGGCTAAAATATACAACTCAAGAGCTAATTTCATCCCTTACATAGCAAGAAGTACCTCTACATAGCATATCGTTTGTCATGTAAGGGATTGTGAAATATGCAATGCACCCTTACGTAGTAAAAAAGCTCTTACATAGCACGATGACGAGTTAACGATTTTCTTGCTCCATGCGTTCATTTGACCACGAACATCCTACGTACTACGTTGCCTAAACTAAATAATTTATCGATTGTGACACAGGTGAAAATATTTTGTACCACATGAATTTGTATCGTCACTTGTATGGTTGTATTCGGCTCTTGCTGTGGTGCATACATGTCAATAGCCTGGAAAACTTTGTATTTACTGCCCTTAAAGTGTTCCATTTCTTTTAATGAAATGCGCTTTGTTGGTCAATTCTCTCATTCTTGGTTAGGAGAAAAGTTCCTGTTGAAGATTGTTGAAGTTTTTCTTCATATGACCATTTACTGAATTCTTTTAACTACGTGATCATCCTCAACACCATGTATCCAACAACACACATTGAAACCACATTGCCTTCTCTTTCCCAAAAAATGCAGCACAGCACACAAGTACCATGTCAAACACAAAAAAGCCCCCCAAATCCCAAGTGAGCCCCTATCTGAATTATTACTCCTATTTACGCATAAATTTGGACTGCTGGTAGGTACAACAACAACAACAGTAAAAAAGGTCTTAATCCCATTCCTAATTCCCCAACGCAACTACTTCTTGTTGTATGCTGTTTAACCCATCATTTAACTATGCTTTCAAGGTTTAGAATGCCAAGTACTTCATTAGTTTTATTGATCACCCAAGTGTTGAGTATAATTTTTGAATGCTCTCAAAATTCAGTGGCAAAAAATTTAAAGGGTGACGTTATGTTTTAACTAATCTTTCTACGCTCTGGAATTTCTTATTTCAAGGTGTATAACGAGAACATCTACAATATTGACTGCTCTTCCTTTATCTTTAATTAGGTGTACTATCTATTGTTTAAAATCTCGTCTGTTTTTTTGGAGATTATCTTTGAATGATATGATTAAATTGTTTTTTTTTTCCCAAAAATATTTCTTTGAAACTGCAGGCTATTTTACTACTTCATGACCAACATTCTTAGCTCATGAATTTGAACATTGAATACTATTGCATCTGCACTACATTCTTAGTTGACAATGTTACTTTCATAGAGCTCAATGGAGAAGAAAATCAGGCTGACCCTACAATGGCATGTCCTTACTGTTTTGTTTGTCATTTCTTGTTGATGGATTGTATTTGCTTCCAGATCAGAAGTTATTTCAAGGAAAGTGGCATTCCAGTTGATGTAAAATACATTGATCCAACCTATATGATTCGAGCATGCCGTGCCAATGCATCTGATGCTATTCTCTGCACTGTACTTGGCCAGAATGCAGTAAGAATATTCTCCAGTAGTTTTTGCTTTTCTATCTCATTGCTACTCTACTATGTGAGAGGACTTCCATTTTACATAATTGTTAATATACTCTAACAAGGCCTTGGATATTTTATTTCTGCGTATATCCCTTGTCCTTGCCATGAAGCCCTAGTCTAGAAAGCTGCATGTTATATATACCACTGAATGCCTTTTATTGTTTTAGTGAATCAATTAACAAGTCAAACAAGCGTCCAGAGATCTTCATCTACCTTGACTACGTGTTTCATTAGTCAACGTGCTTTCTGAAATTGCTAGAAACGTTTATTAGTTGAACATTTTTATCAACAACCGAGGTTATTCATTGATATGAACGTCCCTTAATCATATGAACTAGACTCATGAGATTTCCAGCAAACCAACATCTATGATTAGTTGATATATGTTAAATGACTTGCACAAATATATGTTTTTTCCGTATTCAATCTCATAACAATAGGTTGACCTAATCATTGTGCCAAGGCCTCCTACTTAACACGCTTGTAATGTTGAGTGTAAATATGACTATATGCCTATAATATATAGTATACTTGATATAACATTTTGTTTTTCAAAAGATTGTCTGTTTGATGCCCCCACTTCCAAAGTTTAGGCCGCATTTGGTTGGAGAAAAAAAACCTCAATTAATTATTATATTTATTTCACATCTAACATAAATCTCAACATAAAAAAATTGGTTTTATTTAGGATCCTACACAAAGCATTAACCTAATTTTGGTTGACAGCCTATAGATATTTCTAGAAAAATATTACAATAACCTTATCACACATCATATATGAATATCATAAATTTCTATTTTACTACCAAGCGAGGGCCATACTAATATTTCTGTTTTAAAATTTTCTATTTTATTCATTTCATCTTGCGCAAGCCTGTCAGTTTTTCTCTCCTAGCAATTTCTCCTTATACTAAACCAAAACTTGCAGATTAACACTGCCAATCACTTTTTTAAAGTTTACTTTGGATTTTTTGTGTGTTTGGTTTCACTATGATTACTGTTAACACGTGGTTCTAGCGCTGCATCTAAGCCATACACGTGACACCTCGAGAGGCACGCTAATCCTCCATCATGATAAGTAATTACTAATTAATGGGCTTTACTTTTGCTGATCTCAAACCTCGCTAATCCTCCATCATGATTCAGCCTTCCACAGACCTCGTCAATGAGGATTGAGCTACAGTTGTCCCATAACATCGGGGACGACCTATCCCAGCTCTCCCAAGCCATCGGCTACGATATTTTGAGCCATCTTCCAACACCATCGATGACGATGTTTCTCAGCTATACACGCTCTCTAATTCTGCTTACCAGTCATCGATGACTAGGTTTAACACCGTCGAGCACGAGGATTGGCTGATCTAATTATCCATTGCCCTTCTAGAAGAGCTATACCTTCGGTTCCGAAGATCAGATCTTGCAATAGCATCGACGCCGACATATGGCCCAAGCCGTAAGCTGTTAAACCCCTCCAGACTGACAACCGTACAATTCGTACAGGCCTGGCAACCATACCCTGTACACATTTCATACCTGGAGTGCGCTGCCACATCTAAAGTCAAATCACCGAAGGAGGGAAGCCATTCTCCTGATGAGACAGCTCCAGCTTGCCTCATACTCACGGTCTGCAGACTGCCATTGCAAGCCGGACGGAGCTCCTCTTCCTCCCGCCTGTAAATATCCTTGAACAGGCTTCAGGCAAAAGGTTGGACCCGCCGGATCCTTTCTTCCCTACTATTTTTACCCTTATACTGAGCCCAAGCGGCTCCCCTTCTTCGAGATATAGTGGAAGACTTCAGGCTGATCCGGTGGATGTAGGGGATTTCTTTCCTGAACCACCTTAAATCGTGTGTTTTTCTGGATGTTTTTCTTTCTCATTTAAGCTATAGTTATCAGGCTTAGCCCTCTACGTACCGCTGTCTCTCGAACTCCTCCTTCTCACATCAACAATTACTATAGTCTATAAAAGAGCATTTCTTACCTGCAATAAGTTTGAACCTCATCAAAGGTCTATTTACGTGTATATCATTTGTTTACAGACTGTCTATATCTCATAGCCATTATCTTTACTTTGACACTTAAGTTAGATTTGATTCAGCTTTTTATTTTAAAGTTTTAAATTATCATATTAATAAATTATTTCTGAAGCTGAAAGTATTATTCTTTCTTTTTCTTTGTTCAACCATTTTAAATTTAGATATTTTTTCCCTGGCAATTAATATGTAATCTCTGCTGTATGTTTAATGTGATTTTGCAAGTGCACATAATTTTTTTCCCCCATACTGTCTGGTGAGATTTGCAGTTATTTTGTGTCGTAGGTTCATGGTGCATTTGCAGGGTTCAGTGGTATAACTACCGGTATTTGTAACACACATTATGTATATCTTCCCATCACCGAAGTCATCAAAGCTCTGAGGCGCGTCGACCCGAACAGCAGAATGTGGCACCGTTGTTTGACGTCAACCAGCCAACCTGACTTTAGACCTTGCTCTTCCTAATAATATATATATATATGTTGGAAATTTATATCTGTCACCCTTAAAAGTTCATTATTTTCAGGCGGCACCTCCAAAGTTTATTATTTTCAAGCAACACCTCTCATTTTGAAGTGAATTTACAGGCAATATTCTGCTTTTAAAATTAAATAAGGGTGCTGCATAAAAATAATAAACTTTGGGGGTGTCAGAAAAAAAAAGATTTTTGAGGATGATAAATATAAATTATATATATATATATATATATATATTATATGTATGTATAATTTATTTTATTTTATTTTTTAGTAGCTTGTGAGATGATCCCATTATCAGCTGAATAAATGGAAGAAGCTAGGACTGCTGCATGGCTCCTACCTGTAGCTGCTAATTACCCGATCAATGAATGCATTCTATTGGAAGTCAGCGGTAGAGTTTGATAATTGATATGATGGGAGGGATGGTTTCGCTGAAGTGTTAGAAACATCAAAGCTATGATCTGTCTGCACAGACCGCTTCGTAGCAGCATTTTAATTAATTGAAGCTTTTCACAATCTAAAATGCTGGCTATGAATCGGATCATGATCCAAGGCAATCTAACTAAACTCTCGAATAGAATTTTTTTTATCCGTTAATTTGCCTCGTTTATTGAGCTATACCCAATTGTCATATAAACAGATTGGTTTGGATCACCAACCACCTGATTCATTTGAAATTTAACTCACTTAAGCTATTACATTTTTAATTTAGTAATTCATAGTATGCTTAATATTTTTTGTTAGGAAGACTTGAACAGAGAATGCCATTTATTCTAACTGATTCTTATAAATTGTATTGAGCATATGAGCTGTTTTTAACATGTCATAATCAGTTCGGCAAATAATATATATATATATATATA
>JAEMOT010002990.1:50334-105970 GCA_019297695.1 Apostasia ramifera
TATTAAAAAAGACAAGATATGTATAATAATGTGTATTTAAAGTATTATTAAATTATTTATCAAGTTTATAGACAAAATATGATTTGTAAATTTGAAATAACTAAATGAAATTAAAAAAATGTTTTAAAATTTGACAATGAATTAGAAAGAATTTTTTGTTGTATTTATGTTTCTGCTTATGCTCGAGTTATATGATATAGTAACTCGTTAAATTTGGGAATGATTGTCAAGATTTGTAAATAATTTGTCAAATTTTGAGATTATTGCATATATGGCACTACTCTATTTGCAGGGCATAGAAGTTGTCAAGGATTTTATGTATATGAGATAGTAAAAAGAAGCATTTAAGGCATAATTCAAAAAATTGGATCCCGAAAGATAAATGTATAAAAAAAAAAAAAATTATAACATTATTATATATTAATGTGATATGAATATTTATGTTATGACTGATAATTTATTATTGATATTGTTAAAAGAAATAATGTATGTTTGCTTGTAAATAGTTTTTATTTAGCAAAGTAGTGCTTCTTGCCTACGCAGTCTTGGGGTCTATGGACTGATGCTTTTATTGGTAGATACTATTGAAGAAAGAGACACACGAGGGATTTATAAGCACTAAAACAGGGGGATTTGTATTTCGGTTTGATCTTTTTTTTATTATATAAAGCCATATGTATAATATGACCTGTGAATAAGTAAATATGTGTTTAACATGTTTCTTGTAGTTCACCTTGTTATTTAATATATATTATTTTTGTTGCATGTGTTAAACTATTCTGTATTATAATTGATTTTATATATAATGTGCCCTATGAATTAAGTTTGTTATTGTAGAGTCTCGAAATGAAGACATCACAGAGTGACATCAGAGCGAGGTTTTGTTTTTCGTATGGAAAAGCGGATCTTGGGAATTAGTCGTTTGAGATTACACATTCGCAGTACCTGTTAAGTAGACAATAATTCAATAAGTATATATTATATTGTATTAATCAACCATGATTGCAAAAGAATGTCTATTGCTCAATGTTCTAGTAATACTGGGCATCTTGCAAGACAAGAAACAAGACAAGGTCAAAGAGGTAACTACTAGATAGTCATAACCAGTTCAGATTCAAGGTGGGAAGGCTTATATGGAAAGAGTAATGGAGCTATTCCAACGAATGAGGCCTTAGCATTTTGAGGATATCACTGATCCAATGGCTGCAGAAAAATGGATCAGCAAGGAGAAAGTGTTTGAAGGAATTAAATGTTTAGAGGATCGTAAAGTATTTTTGGCTGCCACTGTTATAGATAATATGACAGATGATTGATCTACTGAACATCGTAGACTCTTTTTTAGTGATAAATCTATAGATTCTGTCACTTTGGAAGAATTTTTAGTAGTTTTTTAGAAAAAAAAAATGTATTACTATTTGCTCGTGATAAAATAAAAAAAGAAATAAGTCATCTGGTACAATGAGATATGAAGTGGCAGAATATGAGATAAAATTCACCGTTCTAGCAAAATTTGCCCCTGCACTGGCACTTGATGAAGAGGAGAAGTGCCATTTATTTTGCACGGGATTGCAACTTTCTATTTGAGCAGCTGTTGCACCATTTCAATATGTGATGTATTCTAAATTGATAGAAACAGCAGCAGTAGTGGAGCAAGATCATTTGAAGGGACGAGCCAGAAGAAAAGCATTAGGAAAGCGGAAGAGCATGACATCTAAAGCCTATTAAGGACTGACATCAAAGAGGTCTAGCTCAGGTGGAGCTACTGTGTTTGCAAGTACCAGTGGCAGTTATAGAAGACCAAGATGTCAAACTTGCAGAAAACTTTATGGAGGAGTGTGTCGAGCTGGTGATAGGACCTATTACGACTGTGGTGAGGTGGGCCATCTCTCCAGAGTATGCCCAAAGATAATGGCAGCAAAGGGTGAAAAATAAGTCCCATCTTCTATGGCTTCCATTTTTGGTGGTAGAGGGGGAACTGCAGGTGCATCCGGATGAGAGCGTGGCACTGCTACTAAACCTGGTGAATGAGGTGCTCAGCCTTGTGTTTATGCATTGACATGCTAGGAGGCTCAGAAATCACCAGATATTATAGCAAGTACGCTCATTCTGAATAATTTACCTATAGTTGTGCTGTTTGATTCTGGTATATCACACATTTTTATTTCAAAAACTGTCATACAAAAACTGCAATTAAAAACACGTCCATTGGATGAAATGCTTCATATTGCACTACCTACGGATACAACTATAGGAGTTGAACTATTTGTAAAAGTAAAGATCAAGAGTTTTGGGCAAAATTGATTATTATACATATAACTGAGTTTGATGAAATACTAGGGATGAACTAGTTATCTGAACATTAAGTAATTATTGATAGTCGAGAAAAAAAGATAAAAGTTCACATTTTTAAATTTTCAGATGTAGTATATTATGATTATGGGATAAAGATTTCAATAATCTCAGTCATTTAAGGAAGGATAAAAATTTCTTAAAATTAGCCCAATAAAAAGTACAGTACAATTTGAAAAAATTAATAAATTAAAATCTCATTATATTGAATCTTTTTTCAATTATAGAAAGAGTTGAGACTATAATTTACAAACTCACATTGTCATTTGAATTAAAAAGAATATATGATATTTTTCATATATCATAGAAGGAATACATAATATTTTTCAATTATTTTTGTTCTTATATCCCCGTATTCAAATTCAATTACCCAGTGAGGCAAAAAAAAATAGCAGAGGAAAACAAAAAAAAAATTGTTTTTTTTTAATTTTGATTTAATTGAATTTTTTTTACGAAAATAATAATAATTCACCATAACTGACCTTAAACAAAATTCAGTTTATGAAAAGCCACTATACCTCGGATAAAGTAAAAAACCCAGGTGATTTTCCGGGTTTTTAACTCGCCTTTTTATTACTCGATACTTAAACATATCTCTGTTGCTGAGATGACCACAATGCTGCTCAACATCATTACAGATTGCACCATTTGCCCATGAATGTGTGTATAATGCAACTTTTAAGTGGAATCTATGATAGATTTCATACTAATTTCCACAAATTTGTGAAACTGCAAGAACTATTTCCTGCAAGATGCAGATTAAAAACTCAAACTAGATACACTGCTCGCTTAAAAAGACATCTCAAGAGATTGACGGTGCAATGTCTGAAAGGAAACTACACAAATACTGAATACGGTAAGACATCATTTCAAGCAAAGGCAACAAACAAATGGTTCATGCGAATAAAAAAAAAAACATTTATCAATATTAAAACAAAAAATTCAGAAGAAAGATATTTGTTGCTTCAGAGGAAAAACTCAAAACGGAAATTAAATGCTTATGGTGTGTTATATCGAGATGGGAACTGAACAGACACATGATCGTAGGGATCATAACATGAATCAAAAAGGCTATAAAGATCAAGCATTAAAGTTCACACTTTTCATACCTATGAATTATGTTACTACGAAAAAAGAAAAAACAAGTCCTTTAAAAGCTTTTCAACTGTACAAGCTTTTGAGCTCAGTAGCAGAGATAGAAGCCTGAATGTCTAAATTGAGATTATCACAAATTGATCATTAAAAAGCTTCTTGGTTATGAGACATTTGATTAGCAGACTGTTCCTTCATCTAGCCACATCTTCAGCGCAAACTTTAGGCTGTTTATTTTTTTCTGTGATTCCTGCAAAGGATGGGACCACAAATTTCATCATGTCCCACAAATCCAATGTCTTTGTTCAAGTATTAGTTTTGCTTGCTCTCACCTGGCTAAATAGCAGCCAATACTAGTTTATGTAATGCATGAAGTTTCATTTTAATCAATCAAATCATCATCACATTAATTATTGACCTTCCTACTAACTTTTAGTACATTAAACAACAGTAGGCAGTATTTCACCTTTCTTACAGCTGCAATGCTTGTTTCAGCGGCAGTTAGCTGATCTTTCACCGCTTCCTCCACATGTACAAGGAGCTTCCTATGTGATGCTTCTAGTCGAATGAAAACAACAACAGGACGTGAAATGCAGAAATGGCAGCATTTTCCTTATAAACTCTTTAAAAAAGGGTTACTATATAAAAATCAGTACAAGGTTTAGAACGTAGATAGTTCTCATAACATTAGTACATTTTTTTCAGGAAATTCATTGAGAGAAAAGATTCATGGTTTCCAATTTTCTAGGAGTAAGCTGAACATGATTTAATTATCCTCAACCATTTTCAGTCTTATTCCATAATCTTTGCACCAGCATATAAGAACAAGAAAAAGCATATAAGCGCTATCAAAAATGCAATCTATGATTTTTTTTTTATAAAAAAATGCAATATATGAACCAGGTCAGAGTATATGCATGTAATTACAAAGAGCATAACATTTCAAACAAATAACTTCTCTGCATATTGAAGAAATTATTAGAACCATAAAATTGTAGTGCCATCAGTTGCATTGACAGGATACATCTCAACAAATACTTTAACTAAAAATTCTCTTGTTTTCGTAAGTTATGGCTGCGGATGTGCCTATAATGGCAAACAAGAGAAACAATGAGTAAAGAAGCCGGATTGGTCTGTTTATTAAAGGTTCATTCCAATAGCAGATTGCCTCATTAACATGAAAGATTCATCAAAACACTGCCTTCTAAGGCAAAGTAATTGCAGGGTTATAAGCTCATACTTCATGCTGAGTTTATTCATAAAACAAGGCGTGTGACCAAAACGCACATACTTTGTTTATCCGCAGATCCTTTCATCTCAATGCTTTGTGCTTCCAGTTCATCTATGGTGGTCCTGCAATTCAATAGGTGTAGGTTGACTTCTTCCTGGAACTTCTCATGAATTAGCCCAAGTCTTTCCTGCTGTTCTGAATGCAAACAGAAAACAATACATTTTGAATTTCACGAAAACATTTTATAATGCTTCTCCCTGCTTAACTTAGTTTATGGTTATACTTCAAATTTGCACCATATAAGTACTTTAGAAATAAGTCATGCAAACGAGTACATTTCAAAATATGCTATATGAAAATAACGTTGCACACAGCATGGTATTGAAGCATGTACAACTTCATTGCTTTCTAAGCAAGCAGACCCGGGAATATTGGTATTGTGGCAGCGCAGACTGCAACATTTCAACAGTAAAACATGAAAACTGCTATTAAAATCAGTTTCTGATGCATTTAAATTACACGCATCAACTATCATTATGAGTATATAAGCCTATGATAGAGATGTCATGAATTCAATAATATTTGTTCCAGTTCACTTTTTTGAAATAATACTCAAATCATATGATAAATAGTCAGAATTCTACCTTACATCTTCTGATTTGTTTACCCATCACCTATAAAACCCAAATGCTGCCTCTAGCTTATCATGTGCCAATGTTGAATTGTTTTTGAACACTGCAATCTGCAGTGTCTGATGAATCCATTTTTTTTAGTTAAGAGTATCTGATCTGATAAATCTCGACTTCTACAGCACTGCGTAAAACTCGAGACTGTGTAATGACCCGATCCAAGACAAAAGCGGGGGGGTGATCCCCTTATCCAAGAACTCAGATATGTTGCTCTAATGGCTGTAAGGATGCAAAGGACAAAAACACAAAGACGAACCAACAGATGTAGGAAAGAGTGGGAGAGAACTTTGTGTTTATGTTGAGAGGTTGTAGCTAACATATAGAGATCTTTAAGCCCTTCAAGGGACAAAACCACAATGCCTAGATTAGGTTGAGCCAAAGCAGACAATATGACGCTCGTGATCAAAGAGAGAGGGAAGTGATCACTAATTGATATACTAAAAGATCGAATCATTGGTGCAAAGCCGCATCTAGTAGGCTTCTAGGTGGATGGGTATATGGATGAAGTTCCACATTAGAAAGGAAGGGATAGTTCCCTAGGCCATATATGGAAGATCATAACGTTAAAATGTCGCATTTTGGGGGCAGCTATAAGGTTGCTATGGGAAGGCCAAAACAGACAATACCTCAACATTTGGGGTTGAGTCATGACAGATGACACCTATACAATATTAATTGGATTGTTAGATAGGGGATCAAAGACGACCTCTCCTATGTATGATGTGGTTCAAGGACAAACAATATAAGCAGGTGGGATAGTAATGCCCAATCCAAAATGAGCAAGAATTGGTTGTCAAAAGCAAGGATCAGACTAGATTCAGCTCCTATCTAAGGCTGCTAAAGACAGTATACAAGAACTAATTGTCATAGATGGGAAATGATGGAGATATCTTTGGGCCTATAAGTGAGGGGTTGTAGTTATCATGTGAAGAAGCCTTTTGAGAGGCTACCATGAGGCCCAATACATGCTAGGGCAATATGGACAATACCTCCACACTATTGGTTGAGTTGTTGCATAAGGTATAAGATCCACCCTCCCTTAAGTACAATGTGGTTCGAGCATAAACCGGGTAGAAGTTGATGGGCCTTCAAAGACCTGACCCAAGATTTTTCTTTTTTTTTAAAGACTTGAATCAAGACAAGAGTGGAGAGGGATTGTCAGAATGAAGAGCTCAAACAAGGTGTGTCTTTGTCTAAAGCCTTTGCAAAAGAAGGGCCAAGAATGAATTGTCATGCATAACAAAGGGAGGGAAAGGCCTTTGGGCTTATATTCTAAAAGTCATAGTTAAAAAATTCTTCTCTTTTGAGGGACAAAACCATAAGAATTAGTATGAGGCTATGGGCAAAACCAAAACGGATAACACATCTAACCTATTAGTTGTATTAGTTGGGTTGGTTCACTGTGACATCACAATAGTGCTAATCAATCCAATCTTTCAAAAAGAATGTGCCCATGCAAGATGTTTAAATTCATGACGTAGTTTATTTTTTAAAAGCAACACTAGATATTTTAAAAGTCATAGAATGACATACTACACAATGTGAGGTGATCATAAGCTCCTTGCTAGAAGCCAATAGCAGCTCTTACGAATATTATAAGATATAATTAAAAAAGACAGGATAGAATGAAGCATATAAAATTGACATGATTCAACAAACTTCACCTACTTTCTAAAAAAAGAATTTCTTTTTTTTTTTTGAAAGTAAGAATTTTTTATTTCAATGAAGCATGCAAGGAAGGTTCAACCTTATAATGGAATGTAGGTCAACACATTTAAAAAATTATTCTCGACAAATGTTCAAGAATGGTTCCTATCATCTCAAAAATATAAAATTCCAAAATACAAATATTTCACCTTTATTTTTGATTTTCAAAACTGAGCATTTGAGAAGAACTAAATCATAAGTTAAAGAATTAGGCTTTACTCTCCAAGTTGAAGGACATCTTAATGAACTTGTTTTATTTTGTACAAGTGCAAATGCTTCACAAAAACCTAAAAAAACAAGGGTCTTACCTTCAAATCTTGATTCTAGACGTTTCCTTTTGGATTTGATAGTGCCAGTGGACCGCCCCCTAAAATCAATGAGAGATTAATAGCAGATCTAAGTTGAGGTATTTTTGTAACTGTAGCCTCACATCTCTGCATTTATTTGAGACTCAACATCCTGAAGATGCTGCTTTATTTTGTCTGCCACTACTGCAAGTATCTCACAGCTTTTCTTGTTAGCGTGTAATTGTATCTTAGACTTGAGTCTTCTCAGTGCCAATGCCAGCTGGTTTACCGACCTTTCATATAAAGCAAAAGCATTCAATCAGCAAATTTGATGCTGCCAACTAAAGGAACAGATTCTGAAAGATAAAACCTTGCGAAGCTATCATGAATATCATTTCCTGAAGCTTCAATCACATCATTAGTTTCTCCATTTTCTGAATTTTATATGAAGAATATTAGAATACGGTAAAGAGAATGAGCAGGCAAATTAATTGACACCAAAAAAGATGGTGTAGGAAGCTTTCCTTCACCTGAATTTGCATATTTTACAGCGAAAACCATCCTTCTTTTATAATTCCTAAATGGAGATTTCTCTGGGCTGTCAACACTTGGAGTCCATTTGTCTTTTGGTCTAAGATCTGACCACAAATTTCATTATATATGGGCATGCTGAGTAAGAAAAGAGAACATTTGCTCCCGTTGAATAGCACATTGATATTTTTGAATAACATTTTGATAAGCATATGATCAAAAGCATGGGGGTTAACAATCAGAAACTTAAATTATCTAGAGATAAGTCAACTTCAAGTGCAGAAGATTTTCATCTACGATCATACAACAGAAACATGGAACAAAATGAAAATTCTAAAATGTCATGCTGTTGCTTTTAACGCATACTCCAGAGTGAAGCATTTAGTCCAGGGCTATACAAGATAGAAGAAATGGTGCTAAAAGAAAGTTCTAAAATTGATTCAACACAAGGCACGATTTAGATTCTAATCCGTTAACACTGTGCATCTGAAAAGGATCTCATATCTTGTTGGGTGCACAAATATCCCAGTGAAGGGAAATCTCATATCAATAAAGCCATGTTGATGATTTAAAATTAAGGATCCCAACACCATTCAAAATCTCATATCTCTGTTGTTGAATTAAAAATTTTAAGTATTATATTCAAGTGAATGAAAGGGTTGAAGCCTTGCATGAAAAATCCCAAATACCTTAAAACATAAGGTATTTCCCTCAACTATTCTCTCTCTCAAATTCTCAAATCAGGCCATCTAAATATTGATTTCCTAGATCATTCCATAATCATCAGATCGCACCATTCATCACTACCCCACCTCCTGCCTCACAAAACCCTAACCTAGCTCACCAAGTTTGCATCCCTCCATCCTGCAATGCGTGAAATCCCTAGCCACCTTCTATATCATCAATCTCCACCACTTTGTAGTAGAAGACCATAACTTTTAAATATATTTTTTTAATTTTTCCTTTCAACTGAACCGGGTCTAAGAGTGACTCGACCTCCATGTTTCTGTTGTAAATGGGGCTGCTTTGTAATTGTAAAAGGGGATGAATGGAAAAGCTTAACTTTCTTTCTTCCTCTGAACTCTTCTTCTTCTTTCCTCCTTTCTCTATTTTGTTGGTTCTTGTGTTGATCGCAGGTTAGCGTGGTCTTCAGGGTTCCGTACAACCGGACACCAGCTTCAGCGGCGGGGCTCTGATTCAAGGTGGCATTGCACAATGCCGCTGGGAGTTGACCTCCGACGAACAATTCTTGGAGTTTGCGACAAATTGGTATCAGAGTCATTGATCCAACATCCGGGAGCAAGAAGAAATGGCGACCAAAAATCAGTTAGAAAAATCTATGGAGGAGATGATGAAATTACTTCAAGAAAAGCAAGAAGCAATTCAAAAACAACAGCAAAAGCTCACTGAAGCAGAGTACTCCTTGAGAGGAGCCATTGCCAAGAATGAAGATCTATTTAAATCCTACAATCACGCGAACCAAGAACAAGGGGCGTCATTCAAAGCAGAATTCTCTAGGATCCATCAGCCAACTCAACGGAAGGCAGGAGAGGAGCAGAAGATGGAAGGGGAATTGCAGGCTATTAATATCCCACTCACCATTCATAAGTGAATTTCCCTAAATTCTCGGAGGATGAAGTGAGGGACAGGGTCTACAGATGTGAACAATTCTTCAGAATCGACAAGACGCCAAAAGAGTGTAAGGTACCAATAATTTCAATCCATTTAGAAGGCAAGGCTCTTCATTGGCACCAAAACTTCATTACAACGTTTGGGGAGGAAGTGAGTTGGAAGAAATATAAAAAGGCAGTTCTCAGTAGATTTAGCCCTGCTTATGATGATCCAATTGGGTGAAATGATGAAACTCAAGCAAACAAGCACGATTTTGGAGTACTAAGACAAGTTTGATACACTAAACACCTTGGTGGGATTAGAGGATGGTAAGGCAATGAGCTGCTTCTTGACAGGCTTACAGGTGGAGATCGAAAATGTAGTAAGGTCTCTTTCTCCTCTGAATTTACAACATCCTTACAGCTTAGCGAAGTTATAAGAAGCATCCCTTGTGTCCCTTAGTTGATGTTTAAGGGGAGCAGCACATGGAGGGTTTAATTCTACACAAGCTTTGCTACCCACACCCTTCAAAGGGGATCCACTGGAGGAGAAAATGCCCAGAAGAAACCCACAACTCGGTCCATTAGTAGGATGAGCGGAGATGAGAAAAGAGCCAAAAATTTATATTTTTGGTGCAAAGAGAAGAATACTCCAGGGCATAAATGTGCAAAGAAGAAGCTTAACATGTTACAAGCAGATGGTGAAGTTGTAAGTTACAAGGGAAATGGAGGATGCAGGAAGAGATCCAAACGAAGAGAGAGAATGAGAAGTACCAGAGCTAGAAGCAGAAACCACCGCCCACCTTTCCTTACAAGCAGTAATGAGGATTCCAGCCTATAATACAATGGCAGTCAGAGGGCAACTAGGTAGCCAAGGAATTCAAATTCTGATATATTCAAGAAGTACCCATAACTTTGTTGATCCTACTGCTTTGAGAGAACGAATAATTGTTGTCAACCAGTCCAGGAGCACCAGGATAAGTTGGCAACAGGGTTGAAGATGAGCACACACCATGTGGTGAAAATTTTGAAATGGAAGATGCTTGGGGAAGAGTTTAGAGCGGATGCTATGGTATTAACTCTGGAGAGCTATGACATTATTCTGGGAGTCCAATGGCTGTCAACATTAGGCCCCATATGGTGGGATATAAAGAAGCTCTGAACAGAGTTTAACTACAAAGGGAAGAACGTACATTTGAGAGGCATTCAGAGGAAGTTGTCCAGGTGATTGATGGGAGCAGAATGAAAAGAGAGCTACAAAACTCTTCATTGTTAATACCATCCCAACTGTGCAACTTACAACTCTATTTAAATAGCAATCTTGTAGCATCAGAAGCAAGAAACCCAAATTCAATCCCTGTAAATGGCCTGTTTGGCCGCAAGACCATTTTGGTCCTACTCAAGATTAAAATGGTACTTGATTAAAAATAATAATAATAATAATAATAATAATAAATAAATAAATAAATAATTATTACATTCTACGTAAACTTTAATATAAAAAAAAATTATTTTATTTCATATACTCAATCATTTTCAATAAAAATATTAACTTTATTTCACATATTTAACGAATAAAATATTTTGGTATAAAATATAAAATAAAATTGATAGTTTTATTGAAATGATTGTGGAATAAAATAAAAAAAATTTATATTGAAATTTGTATAAGATGTAATAAAAATTTATTTATTTATTATTATTATTTTGTAATCTAGTACTATTTTGATCTTGGGTAGGACTAAAATGATTCTGGGGCCAAACAAGCCCCAGTGATCTCTTAGAACAATTTGATGTTGATTTTCAAGAGCCTCAGGGATTACCACCTGAGAGGGAGTGTGATCACTCAATACTATTAAAGACTAGAGTAGAACCAGTAAACCTGAGGCCCTACAGGTACCCATATGTATAGAAGGCAGAAATGGAGAAAGTAATTGAGGAAACAAAAAAATCAAGGAGCGATCCAAGATAACCATAGTCCTTTTTCATCCCCAGTGGTCATGGTGCAGAAAAGGGACGGGACTTGCAGATTATGTGCAGACTATAGAGAGTTGAATCAGAAAATGATCAAACACAAATTTCCAATTCCTGTAGTTGAAAAACTCTTTGATGAACTCAATGAAGCTAAAGTTTTGCCAGGTTGGACTTGAGATCTGGGTATTAGTGGATCAGAATGAACCCTGCGGATGTACACAAAACAGCCTTCCGGCATTACGAGTTTCTTGTCATACCATTTGGATTGACTAATGCTCCAACAACATTTTCGAGGTTGATGAATACCTATCTCAGAAGGTTTGTGCTTCCTATGGTCCAAGCTAGCTTGCCCACTACAAGGTCTTAAACGTGATGTAAAGATTCAGAGGGAACCCCAACAACACTATCATGCCACCAACAGGCATAGGGGGACCACCCAAATGACGTGCAGATGGGGACGGCTTGCATCTAAAAATCCCAAATGGACTATATCCAGATGTTGCCATTCTAGGAGTTTGTGGAGGTGATGAACTCCAAAATTAGTCTTTGCACAAATCACTCCTAACACGATAGCATATATCTACTCTCTCACCAAGATGTTGGAGGGTGAGTCTATGCAATGAAGCATCACCTTGTTCTGCTCACTATTTCAGTGGATGGTGAACGTTACCCACCACGAGTGCCTAAACTTGAGATCATGTACCCAGGCCCTAATGATATCGTGCACTAGCAAATCGCATTCAGACTGGAGAGATTTTTATTTCTTTGTCCGAGGAGAGGTCGAGATTGAAAGCCTAGTTCCTGCAATTGCTTCCCTGGAACTCTTCTAGCCTTAACTTGGAAAGAGTGACCCACTAGCCACCCTAGTGGGTTGCCTCAAGAACCACTCCTGGTCCTTGGAAGATTTCCCTTTGAGAATCAAGAAAGACATTAAAGAGTTATTGAAGAAGGGCGAAAAGTCTTTAAATTGGAGCCTAATGTTATGTGCTCCAACTAATGTATTGGCTTTCGAACTGCTGAAGTCCTTGTCGAGGGAACCATGAGCTTTGGGTTGTGATTAGCGAGGACTCTCCCATAGCCAATTTGTTGGGGGTAAAGTGGTGAAAAGTAGGGGAGCTTACCTACACCCACTATTTTGTAAATTGCATTAAAAGCAACGAAAAGGCAAAGTAGAGCCCATAGTAAAGGAACTGTGCCCCAGGACAACTTAGTTTAGGGAACATTGGCACAGCGCGCTTGCACTTTTTATTGGAGGATAGGTTATCGAAAAGTAAAGGGACTTTCCTATGCCCACTATTTTGTTGATAAAGGAAATAATGGGAGATAGTGGGGGTTAACCGGCTCGTAGGAATATATCCCACACTCTCCTTAGTGAATCTGTTTCATCACTTTTGCAGCTTCTTCGGGCCATAGGCATTTAGCAGTGGTTGGGTTTAGGATTGATAGAAAAGTTGCCCATCCAGGAGGATGTACTTGGCACATTTAAATTTCAGTTTTCTAGCCTCCCTTCGGTTCAGGGATCAGATCCCATCCCATAAGACATTAGGAATTCCACTAAATATCATAGAGCACAGAGAGGTATGATCTCCACCCAATGTTAGGAGCCTTCCCACGGGCTGAGCTAGTTAAGTTCAGTGAAAGAGAGAACTGAGCCCACTTACACACTTTGAAAGGCCATATTTATAATTGAGGTGGACAATTCTTGATTGCATCTTCAAAGATGTTGACAAGTGGACCATAGATTCTGAGATTGCTAAGGATGAGAAATCCTCCTTGGAGGACGAGAGCATGCTCATCTTGATTTCTCCCTACCTACACTATGCACATAAGGCAACATACCCCACTATCCAAGGTTGAATCAAGTAAAGCCTATTGGAGAAAATAATGCCTTACCTATGGGGGAGGTGTCAAGAGACCCTGGGCACAACCATTGAGCTTCGATGCCGGGTGACTTCTCCAGGTCTAGGACCCGGAGCTAGAGATATCGTGCTCACTTGTTGTCATTAGCTACCATGCAGATGATTCTGATGGAGCAGGGATTCCATGTGTAAACACCATGCCTAAATATGTTGAACATTATTATCGGAGCCACTATATTTTTAAAAATCAATCTTAAAAGTGGCAACCATTCAGTTAGGATTAGACCAAAAGATAAAAGAAAAACAACCTTTAAGACGGAGGATGGGTTATATAAGTGGTTGGTCATTCACTTTGGACTTACAAATGCCGCAAGTATTTGAACAAAAAATATGTTAATTAGACCATCAGATATCTCAGGAGGGTAAAAAATGAAAATTGTAGGAAATTTATAGTATTGGAAAAAAAATAGCAATGGACGGAAGCACACAACCTTTGGTCTTCAATACTTCTCCAGTGCTCTCAGAATCTTGTCTTGCTGTTGGTGATAGAGACAGCTTATTAGTTTCTTTTTCAGCCACAAAAATAGATTCTGTTTCCCTTAATTCATCAATTTCTCTAGTGTCATCCTGATGTTGTTAGTTCATCAAGGAATTTAGAAAAAGCACAAGTTTGCCAGTAAAAGAGATGCAGTACATGCGAAAGTAGAAAAGAAACCATTTGCGAAATATAGGATACAGAATAGTCTGTTTTTGATTCTGAAACTAAACAACCTGGTTCGGTATTATCCATTATATCTGATTCACGGATGTTTCTTATAAAATTCATATTCCTGGTTGCTAGGGTGCTACTAGCTACCTTATTTGATGGGGCAGTTGGAGTAGCATTCCATGCTAAAGTTGGGCTTTGCAGATCATCAGATGGATCTGCTTTGCTTTTCATTGGTGAACAGGCCTCCTTGTCATGTTGGAAAAGAAACTTTGATATGGATGAACTATTAACATTTCCCCATGGTCCATTTTCCCTTTTTAGGGGAGTGATATGGATATTTTCATTATTTTCAGGGTTGGGTAATGGAACGGCAGATGGTGTATTTCCTTCAGAATGCTGATTATCAATAGGAATTTCTCTTTCTGTTTGCATTGTTTGTTTACCAATTGGACAAGGCAGACATGGAGAATCCACTTTGTTGCTGTGGCTTGGCACCTTGGCAGAAGACAAAAATGACTGCACACTTTCATTTCTCTTCTGCAGATTACACATCGAATTAGATCTAGGTGCATAATCAAATTTCCCCAACTCAACCATCACTTTTCTACTTTTGTCTGGTCTATTCAAGTTAGAGCTAGATTTTTTCTGCAAATTATGTTTGATTCCCTCTCCTTCATCAAAGACAAAGATGCTACTTTCACCATTACCTTTGAGATTCTTTTTAAGACTATGTTGGTGATCCGAACCTAAGCTGCCTCTTTTCTTGAACTCAACATCAGCTCTTCTTATCCCATGAGCCATTTCAGGATGGCCACTTACATTCTGCTTTAATATTCTTTTGTTTCCTTTGCCGTCATCAAAGGAAATGTTGTTCTTTTTAGTGCTTCCTCTAAGGTTCTCTTTACCTTTATGTTTGTAATGTGAAGCACTAGAGGATAATAGCATTTTAACATCATTTACTGCACCACGAGATTTTTGCACTACTTTATTTGGGCATCTTTTTCGTGTCATGGAGCGAGTTGCAGGCCTCCTTATTGTTTGATTGGGGCTCTCTGAATCAGTTTCAATAGGGTCTGAGCTATGTATAGGTCCAGCTACTGTTCCTTTTGCTGATCTTCCATTTTGATCCACATAGGCATTCTCTTTGTTCTCCTGTAGTTCTGGAGAATTCATCTGATGCTCATTCTCGGAAGGAACACCAGTTGCGCCACCCAGGATCTCCCAAAGCTTCATTTTAAGGCTGCTAGTACTTCTGTTATCCACTTCTCCAGGTTCTTTTCTGCCAATTTCTTGATTTATCAAGTTTGCTTCCTGGCCTGAAGCAAATGCAAGTCCTCCATCTCTTTCAATATCTCCATCTTTCTCTCTCTTCTTCTCACAGGCAAGGCCACTTAACGTCCTGTCTGTACACTCTACGGATTGTAGCACTGGTACTTGGTTTGTAAAAACCCTGCATGCATCTATATTTGATGTCCCACGGCATGAGAACGTTGAAGAGACCCAATCAGAGTTCTTATCTCCCTTATAATCCACCTCTTTCATTTCCAAGTTGGCTGCATTGTCAGCTACCGCCCTTCCTTTACATTCCATACGTTTCTCAGCAACATGCTGTGCATAGGCAGATGCCCTCACTGAACTTTTCTCTTTCTCAACTGCAATCCCTATAGAAACCTTTGCAGACCGACCAGATGGATGCTGGTTACTTCCGAGACTTCTACAATCACTCGATCCAACCTATATCATGGTTGCAAATGAGAATCGTGGAAAAACAACATGGGGAATTTTTATATGATAATAGATAGCACTACCGCACAAAACCAAGACATGCTGTGCTAACTAGAAGCATCCATATACTTGCTTTTAAAGGAATGATACAAGGAGTTAAACATGATTAGATTCCCAAAAGAATCTACACTTTGGAAGCTGCAATGAGTGGAAGGAAAAATGGGATAAAAGGTGTTCAAACTAGCTAGATAAATTTAAATACCAAAATACCACTATATGTTCAAGATTCGGGTTGATGTAAATCAGATTGTGGACCTTTTGTGATCCAGTCGCCACCATTGTTGTAAACACAGATCAAATTGAAGTGCCAGCTCAAACCTGGAAAGATAAACAAACTGTCGGGAGGCAATTAGGAAAAACTATACTAGAATAAAATAGTAGTTATAATCAAGGTTCATTCAGCGAAGCTCTAATATAAACAGGTATATATGAATTAAAATCTAGTTGCTGAAGTAAATTGCAGACTCTTCAATGAAGAAGTTTATCCTCGTTGACTGATATGAGAAAACCAATTAATATTATTCTTGGTCAACACAATAGATTACTTCTTCTCTTGAGAGAAAAAAAAAAGAAAACTGAGATACAGTGTTTTCCAGTCCCATTTAATTGGATACCAAGTATTAAGTTTCAAAAATAATATCATTTAATGCTTAATTGGATACCAAAGTATTACACTACAGTTGATTGGAGAATATGACCTATGTTATTCTTGTGCAAGCAGTATCCAGGAAACAACAACCAAGATCTAGTACACCAGAAAACTACAGCTGTGCTTGCAAATGTACTATTGGATGACAAAAAAACTCTCCCTATGCAACGATGGTTTAAGAGTTGCAGGAACCACAATTTACCTCGATGCCGGAAACTTGGATCAGTGGAAAAAGGAGAAAACGTACGAAAGATGAGCAAAACCCCTAAGCACTCTTCGGACTCAATAAGAATCCCCAAATGTCAAGATCCAGATAAAGGATACCAGCAAAAGGGCGAAAATAAAGAACATTTGAGCACCTAAACTAAAGTCCAAGCAAGGCAACAGATTAATCTTGAATCTGACAGATAAAACTCTGAATCGAGCACCATAAGTAGCGGGATACAGCAATAAATCAACTAAATAAAGATAGCAGGTTTTCGATTTGATTGCAGCAAAACACGCCACCCGATAAATTAAAGTTAACCAAGGATTCCGGAAATCAAGCCGCTAATACATTCAAGAGACCACCAAGAACCAATAACCTACCTAGTCCTGAGGAAACTCGGATGAGCAAGAGCAAAAAGGGAAACAGTAAAGCTAGGGAAAAAAAAAACATTCCAGAAATCACTGCAAGGGAAGAAGAAATAAAATGCACGCATCAAGGAAAAGGATGCGGCATCCAAACAGTAACGAACATGCAAAGGAAATGCAAACCCATGCACAGATACCACATAAGGGAAACTCCGGTGCCAGAATACCTAGAGAATAGTGAAGCGAAACTAGGGCAGAATGCGATGTAAACGCTGAAAAGAAGAACGGCAAAAGAAGAGGAAGAAGAAGAACTGTAGGGACCTCACCTCTCCTGCACGTCGAATCGCTCAGGCGATGGGATCCGGCTGAGGGCGAATAGAAGACGACGCAACGAGATCAGGAATAGCAGGATTTTTCCCTCCAAATCGCTAAATGGCGGTGAGCTTTCAAAATGGGCAGAGCAACCCACCAACGTATGCTTTCGGCAGCCTCTCCACCGGGCCTGCTAATGACTCGGATCCTAATTCGATTCAATTCAAATTTAATAAATAAATAAATATTAAGATTTCATTTGATTTGAGTTTTTTTTTATAAAAAAATATATACATTTTTTTAATTTAATTAAAAAAAATTATTTTAATATTAAAAATTATATATGATATAAAATAAAATTAATTTTTATAATTAAAATTTATATTAGACTAAAAAATAGCTCGAATCAAATAATATTTGATATCAAAGGCAGAATGAAGAAAGATAATGGTGACAAAAGCGTGGTAAGAAGGCTTTCTCGTTTAAAATTTTATAAAAAAATGTAGGAATTATATGCTGTTGCCAAAAGCTTGATTCCATTCATCGGGAAAATGACTACTCTATTTTTTTTTGTTTGTTCTTGAACATCATTGGTCCACCAACTTTGGACGATGAATGTAATAAATTTATATATATTTTTCGATATATTACATTTTATTACCGTATGACATGATGAAATGCGTCTAATTTATCTAAATTTATTTTTTCTAAACTTGAGTTCCAACTTTATGGACGGATAAACATCCAATTTATTGAAGAGATCCGGAATTAAGGAGGATTTTTTTTTTTGCAAATAAAAAAGTGTTTTAAAATTGATATATAAGTTTTAACCCAAAAAAAAGGTTTTATTCTTGATACGAAATGAGTTATCTACCGTGTTAGATCATATACACATACGAAATGGTGGCAATGAAATGATTTATTTGATGTGATTAAGATTCGCTCTATTATATAGAGATATAAAATGCCAACAATGCAATTTTAATTTCAAAAATTTGTTACCAAACACGCACCTTAATGTCATAAGTTCATGATCTATTATATATTGCTTACAACACATTCTGCTAATTATAATGTAAGACTATTCATTTTTATGTCTCTTTATTTATAGCCTTTAATGAGTCTCTTTGCAGCAATATTTTCATCCTTAGGCTCCTTCCTTCACCTTCGGGCATCAGAATAATAGTAGTGTATACAAACTAATAGTTTAGATGAATGATCAAATTAGAATCTGCTTTCATTTTGCCTTTTTATTTTCACTTTGATTATCTTTACCATTATGCACAAAAAAATTCAAAACTTAATGTATTGTTTTCCTAAATATTGGATTCATAAATGCCGAATAAAATCAAAAAAAAATTTGAGTTCAGAATGTGCACGATTCGACACTTAATCACTAGCCCCCATGTGTCCAGTGCACATGTGATGCCGGATCATTGGGCGCCAAAGAGCTCAAACTCAAAATTTTTTCCTCCAAGAAAGAATGGAATGAGAAATGAGTATATCTAAAAGAAAGTTGGCATTGCATCAATTGAGGATAAATTTAGAGAAAGTCGACTTAGATAGTTTGGACATCTAAATCGTAGGTCGATTGAAGTTCCAGTTAGAAAAATCGAGTTATTGAATTTTGTCCGTGTACAAAGAGGAAGAAGGAGATCAAAGAAGATATGACAAGAAACTATAAGGAGTGATTTTATTTACTTAAATTTAGATAAAAATTTAATAATTAATAGAGTGCAATAGAAATAAAAGATTCATATAGCTGATTTCACACGGTGTGATTAAGTCTTGATTATTGTTGTAATTATTATTTAAATTAATTAAATGTCGTTGATTTTAAAAGTAGCATTGAGAGATCTGCAGCGGGGGCCAATTCGACCTACCCGCTCCCTGTGGCCCCTCGCGCCGTCTGCTTTGCTTGTTGGAGAACGAGGGCGACGATATCGGTGCGGTCATGGATACTCTAACCGCGGCGTTGTTGCCGTCCGTTTCAGTTCAATGTAAGAGTTGGCGTACAAGGAGCCTCAGAAACAGAAGCAGAAGCAGCGATGGTGATGCTTCATACGCAGTTGGCTTACCCGTCTTCCTGAGTATTTGCCGCACAGCAACTATTGATCCTCTATCAGCTAACCTCTCCTTCCAGTTTACTTCTCCCTCCTCCATCCTAGGCGTATGTACCATCACCAGCGATTTGGGATCTGCCGCTTGGCCTTCGCCGGCTGCTGTCTGCAATCGTGATGGAAGAAGAAGGTATTCGAATATTATTGTGGCGTCATCTACTTCCTGGCCTTCATTTGGTGGTGGGGAAGGCCAGGAGAAGGAAGATGGCGACGAAGGAGAGGAGGTGGAGAGAGCACTGGGTATGGATGGCAGCATTCCCGGAGGCTCAGAGGAATTTTTGCGTCGCGTGTCTTCCCGTGCCTACGATATGCGCCACCATCTCATGCAGACGATCGACACCAGCAGCTTCGAAGGTTTGATTCTGCTTCCCACCACCTCCCTTCATCCTTCTTTTGCAGTCTATCTTGCTGTGCCTGAAGTTGAACAGAGGGATATTAGGAATTGCTTATTCACTGAGGATAGGCAGTAACTGGCTTATGCTAGGATTTTTTCTTGTTCCACTAATTGGTGCAACAGCTAGAGATGGAGATAGTTCCTAAGATAATATGTGCTTAAACCGTATGTTTAGACAGACAGATTGCTTGATGTGAAACAAACAGATAAAGTATATCGATTTGATGATTTTTTTACATCTATTGCCTCAATCTCTATGCAAATAAAAGCACAACTTTGGCGGTAGAAATTTCAGATAACCACATGGCATTTTTTACTTACGAAAAAGATTGATTATTTGGGTGTGCTGGGGATGCGTACGGAGGATGCCAAATTGGGCACATATTTTTATTATTAAGTACTTGTTTGCTCAAAACCTGATCCTACTCAACTCCTGGTTTTCTTCTTCTTGTCGTGTGACCCGGGCATCTTACATCTCCCTGTCTCGCTTGTGAAGAAAAGCAATCACTCTACAAAAATTGCTACTTAGTCAAGCTCTAAGTCCCAGAACTTACAGTGAAGTTACAAATCTTGAAAGTATAAGATATGGGTATGTCAAGAATACATAATATAAATGATCAAATATAGTTATGTGTATACAAACTTCATGATGGGAAGTTGTAAACATGTTAATGACTCAATTCTATAACTTAACTGAAAATAGATTGTAAGTTGCCATATCAGCTGAGATGAAAGCTTTTATCTCTGCATCTAGTTTGTTTGGACATATATTAAATAATTATCAATGCTCAGTTCATAGAAACGAGTTTGTGAGAATTTTCTTTAAATTTCGAAAGTGCAGCACTTACAGAATCATTTCTTAGTATCTCGACATCATTTTCAACTATATGTGTCTTTTTCTCCCAGTGCTGGACAGCAACCCTTGGAGGGAGGAGTCGAAACCTGTTTTTGTACTGACTCAGTGGAACAATCAACTCTGCACGATGAAAACACGCAAAAATCACAGGTTTGGCTAGTTTAACTGGATTAATGGCATATTAGAAATTGTCATGTGTATAAGTTATCGTTCATATTTTGCAGTGAAGTTGAAATGGAACTTGGGCTATTATTTTCTAGACGAAAAAGTTGGGATTCGGAAATGGATAACGAGGCCAAGCATGCAAGGTCCACCACTAAATTTAGCATGTTTGTAGAAGATATCAGGGAGGGAGTACTTGTAAGTTTTTGAAGCCATTTCTATTGTATGGTCATAATGAGTTCATCAGCCTTGATTAAGCCATTGTTCATTTTCTTAATCATTTGCATCTCATGCATAAGTCCCTTTGATTTGTTTAGTATAAAACTGATGCAAGTTGAGGCGCACACTTATTTAAAATTCCCCTTAATCGGATCAATGTGATGAAGATTAAACCTTGTAGCTTTTGTGAAGACAATTGCATGATTTGTAAGCTTACGGCAGTCACATCAAATGGTACCAGTAGACATCTGTATGAAATTGTCAATTGGCAACTAATTGTTTTAAATATTTTGTTTTACCAACAATTCATGTACTATGAGCTTAAGAAAATTTGGAGCACCATTTTTAGTTACTCCTCGTGGCTGTATTCTGACTAGTTTACCATTTGGAAGACAACTATATTTTTTAAATGTTTTTTATTCCTTTGTGGGTTAAGTCGAAGTTCAATTTATTTGGAATCAAATACCTTTAGAAGATGTGAAAGATTTGTAGAGATTTACTTTGTTTATATATTGCAGGAGATCGCCAATCTCTACTAGGTTGCAATTATGGTTTTGTTTTTGATGTTATTGTACTGTAGTAGATGAGAAATTGTGTGCCTTAAGATCTTGCCATATTCTTAAGTGGCATATTCTATACAATGATAAGAAGAAATAGATTTGTCCTAAATTATGTGATGTTTTTTTTGAAAGTGTAAATTATGTGTGATAGTGGAGCTGAAAAAACGATTACTTGTATAGCCATCCCACACATTCACCACCACCCTATTTGTATTTTTATCATAGTGTTTGCACTATGATCTCCTTCATCATCCATAGATTTGCTTCTCCATATAATCAGTCACATCTGCATGCATATTGGAAGGTAAACACTAGTTAATCTTGTTAGAGATTTGCAATTTATGCATGCATTTTGTTGGCTTCAGTTGCAAAACGCGGCTAACTAAGTTTACCAATGCATGTATTTTTCTCAGAATAACAAGCGATGGACATCGGAGTTAGTCAATGCATGTGCTTCCTCTAGTTAAAACAATCATTGATGAACTATATCAAGTAAATAGTGGTAATATTACCCTTTGGAATATCCTAACTGCACATACGATGAAAGCACACGATTCTTATGTTAAACTAATATAGTCGTTATTATGATTGGCTTATGTAGCGTCGCAATTTCTTTTGTTAACTTTAAGCTCATATAATCTATGTCGAGCCTTAATTCTGGTCACAACAAACCTAACTGAAATTTTTGCAGAGCCAAGAAACTCTAGACATGGTCACGTTATTTGTTGAGTCACACTTGGTTTGATAAGATTAAGATCGAGTGACCATCCTGATCTTGACTTGGCGCATGAAGTTAGTGCTCTTTATTTTGCCCATGCATATTCTTACCAATTTTATTAATGTGTACATGCTTAGATGAAAACAACTTACAAGATTTTAATTTGAGTCAATAAACATTTATCTCAACCCCAAGTAGTTGAGATTACCTTTGGTAGGAGGATGTTATGTGTGATGCAAAATAAAATTATTTTAGTATTTGTGCAGAATGCGAATTAAAGTTTTTTTTATTAAAATATGTGTATGATGTGAAATAAAATTAATTTTTAATGTTGTTTTTTTGAAAAATAGATATGAAAAAATAGGCCTTAGGTCTTTTTTTTTGTCATTGATCGAGTCAATCAACATAAAAAATGAAACATATATTAAATTCCATATTAATATATGGTTGATTCAAATGGAGTTTAAACTCTTTGAGTCTGTTCAAGGATTTTTGTCAGTTTAAAGCATAACTTAGTTCTCTATCATGGCTAACCCAACAGATCTGAACATCTTTCACAAGTTAAAACCAAAACTTGAAACATCAAAAAAACAAAAAAAAAAAAAAGAAATGAAAACTTGAGCTGGTTCCATCAAATTGAGCTTGTTTATTATGTCGAACCTAATAAACTTTACTTTTGGATCATTGTTTTGAACCAAAAGTACCTTGCAATCATAAATAAGGAATGACACATATAACTCCACAAGATAATAACTATTCCATTTGAAGCTATATGATTTGAAAAAATTTCATTTTTATTTCATATCATATACAAATATTAAGATGAACAATTTCATGAGAAGGAATGACATTTATGTACCTTGTTATGGTTGGGTTTATTATACGTTAGCGCAGACTTTATACTCCCTATTTAGTTGGATTGAATCGTATTAGTTGAGTCAATCATTAATTCAATTTGTTTGACTTATAACTAGCCAAATTTGAATTTGGGAGTATTTATCTATTATATATAAGCTTAGTTGAATTTAGGGTTTTTATTTTGAAATAGATTTTATTTAATTTTAAAATTAATTTTTGTTTAATCTCATCTCACCAAATTAAAGTTATGATGTTACAGATTTTCCTATTTATAGACCCATATTATGTACATATTTTGGATGCACTGCAGCCACCCCTTCCTTTCTCTCTCCCCCTTCTCGCGGAAGCAGAAGAGGGGCGGCCCTGTAGCCATTCCCCTATTTCTCTTTCTCCCCCTCCCGCACTCTCTCCCTCCCACCTTGCTTTATCCGTAAGTCTAGAGGGTAATATATTAATTTTATAATTTTATAATTTTTATTAACAGAATTTTGATAGAAACTATCTAAATGGATATGCACAAAGTGTTTTAACATAATTTTAGGCATTTGAATGAAAACAAACACCCCTTCCTTTCTCTCTCCCCCTTCTCGCAAAAGCAGAAGAGGGGCGGCCCTGCAGCCATTCCCCTATTTCTCTTTCTCCCCATCCCGCGCTCTCTCCCTCCCTCCTTGCTTTATCCCTAAGTCTAGAGGGTAATATATTAATTTCATAATTTTATAATTTTTATTAACAGAATTTTGATAAAAACTATCTAAATAGACATGCACAAAGTGTTTTAACATAATTATAGGTGTTTGAATAAAAACAATAACCTATCTCAACGATTCAGACGTTAAAAATTTTAAAATATAGATCCGCCTGATATTATATCCTAACCTTTGAGATTTGAATGTAATTTACTTAAAAAAACAGAGTTAGCTATGTGGTGTAAAATCTGAATGGCTAGAGATTGGGAGTGATCTTAATTTGGTTATGAAGTGAAAAGTAGAATCCTCAGGGCTGTGTTGCTCATTCCAGGTGTTTGAGGATGAGAACGAGGCCACGAGATACTGTGAACTACTTCAGGTGGGAGGACAAGGCTGTGAGGGTATTGCTGAACTTGAAGTTTCATTGGTAAGATATTAAATCAATTGAATGATATTCATTAGGGAGAAATGCTATGCAGTCCAAACGAAGTACCCTCAAGAGATCCTTGATCCATTGAATGAAAGCATTATCCAGAAGATAAATATTTGGACAATACTTTTATCCATTGGATAATGCTTTTATTCAATAGATAGCAAACCTTTTTGGGCTGCATGGCATCACTCTTCACTGAATTGTTTTCTAATGGGTACATATCTTGTGTTGAAGGTCTTTGATATCTGCCAGAAAATGAGGGCTATTGCGGTTCTGTTTCGCCGAGGAAGAAGTCCACCACTTCCTAAAAGTCTGGAAAAAACTTTAAGAGCTCGTAAGCGATCTCTCGAGGATCAGGACATTGTTTGAAGCAGTTTCAAATACAATGGAATTTGTTTGTGTCTGCAGATTCAGCTATTGTGATGTTTTTTATACTTAATTCAACTTTGTTATAGAGCTACCTTATAGATGTGTTGATAGTAAAGGGAAATGAGTGTTCTATCCCTAAGGCCAAATTGGTCGTTGAAAATTAACTTGATTTAATATTAATCAGACATATCACATTGCATATAAAATTTAATATTAAAAATTAATTTTATTTTACATTTTATATATATTATTAAAATAATAATTAATTTATATCATATTTCTCATTTATCCCATCATAATAGGCTTGTTTGGTTTGCCTTAAAATTTTTGAATGATGAATTTTGAACGAAGTTGTTTGGTAAATTTATAAAAAAAAGTTTGGTTGAAAATGTATATATATATATATATATTATCATTTGGTTCAAAATTATTTTTAATTTAATACAAATTTTAAATGTCTTATGTACTTTTTAATATTACAATAAATTTTATTCTACTAAATTTGTAAAATGGAATATTTTTCTTCGCCGAAAATTAATCCCGCAATCAAATGAGGTAAAACTTTGGTTGTAGCTAACTTGTCTCATCTCCAAATATAATTACTGTAGATAATGAAATTTTATTATTCACAATTAAAAAGAATACTTATTTTAAAAAATAATTAAATCCACTTAACAATAAATCAAGTTTATTTGTCATAATTTTACATATATATTTCGCAATATATTATATTATTTTTTAAAAGAAATCAAGATAATTAACAAATTTACCAACAACAACAATAACAATTAAGCCTTAATCCTATTAGATAGGGTCAGCCGCATGAATCTTTTATTTTCATTGCGCTCTATCAGTTATCAAATTTTTATTTAAATCTAAGTAACTAAGATCACTCCTTATAGTTTCTTGTCATGTCTTTTTTAGTCTCCCTCTTCCTCTTTGTACATGGGCAAAATTCAATAACTCAATTTTTCTAACTGGAGCTTCAATCGGCCTATAATTTAAATGTCAAACCATCTAAGCCGACTTTCTTTAAGTTTATCCTCAATTGGTGCAATACCAATTTTCTTTCGAATATACTCATTTTTCATTCTATCCTTTCGTGTATATCCGCACATCCACCTTAACATCCTCATTTCTGCAATATTATTTTATTTGTATATTTTTTCTTTACAGGCTAGCATTTATCACCATATATCATCGCTGGTCTTACTACAATTTTATAAAATTTACCTTTGATTCTGGATAAAAAATTTTTATCGCACAACACACCAGAAGTATTTCTCCATTTTACCCATCCTGCTCGAATCCTATTAATGTCATTATCTATTTCACCATCATTTTGCATTATTGATCCAAGATATCTAAAACACTCACTTTTCTTAACAATTTGACCACTAATTGTCACATCTCCAATATAAATATTTCTTTCTTAACAAATTTACCAAAAATATAAATTAATTCCCTATTAAATTATGTTTTTCAAAAATATAATTAAAAAATATCGATAAAATGAGTGAACCAAAACAAATTTGCAACTATATGTTACCAAGTAATTTAAATTATATATGTATAATTATAAGATCTTATCAACTAAATAAATACGCAATAAAAAAATTTGCATTTTGTGTAACGCTTCAATACTAAAACAAATTTCATATTTGAACAACTCATGAAAAACATTACATAATCTGCATATACATCATATTATTATATTTTGCATTGAATATTACATAATCTAAACACAAAATAGAGGAAAAACAATATCTAATACTTCAGATAAATTTTATATTAGAATAAATCGCAAAGGAGATTTATGTAAATGTTCATAGGTCCCATTCATCCAATTGGATGTTACATAGTTTAATAATAAATACCACCAACTAAAAAACTAGATTGATGTAAAACTGTTAGCAATTTAATAAACTAAAAAACTAATTAAGTGAATCAAATTTAATAAGGCCCCAGACACGAATCTTCATTGAGAATACCACCACCAATACCCCTGAACAATTTATGTATTCATATTTACAACTGAATCAAACTCTCCGCCAGCTTTGGGTTCAATTTAAAACTGGAAATATATTCAGCTGAAGGTCTCCTGGGAGCTGAAATACCAAAGCCATTGGTCATACATGCTCTTCCCTACTCTGTGAGGGATTCGTCAGGGATGGCTTCAGTCAGCTCAACAACATCCCCCATTTCAGCCTCAGGTTGGTGACAGGCTCCCCCGTTCAGCCTTGGCCTCAACTCCTGCTTCAACGGGAGGCTGTAGGGCAAATTTCATATTAGCATAAATCACAAAAAAAATATTACATTTCTGTTTGTATAGATTATATTAGCATATATCACATTGCACGTTACATAATTCAAACACAAGGAAAAACATCTGACACTCGAAACTCAAAACAGATTTCAGACTAGAATCAAGCAAAAAAAACATCCAACACTCCAAACCCAAAATGAATTTCAGATTAGGATAATTCTCCAAACACAGAATAAAATAAAATATCTTCAAAAACACGATTACATGAAACTACTTCCTCTGTTCCAATTTTTTTTGATATTGAACTCCTGCCATAAAACCAAGCAAAAATGGCAAAATAATTTTGGGGTGAGGATGCTCTAAAGTTTTGAAAACAGTATTACATACCGGTAAAGTATCATGCAGTAATGTACGAGTAGATAGTTGACTGCAACTTGTTTGGAGTGTAATTAGTTTTTTGTATGAAGCAATCTTTTCTGCAGGTTCATCCATTGATTTGACTTTGAAATAACTCGCTCCGGAATAACTATGTACCATTGCATGACATTTGGCTCAGCTATAAAATACTCCTTCCTTTCGTCTCTTCAACACAAGATAGAGTGGCATCCTACATTAACATAACGTAAGCATCCAACACTCGAAACTCAAAACAGATTTCAGACTAGAATCAAGCAAAAAAAACATCCAACACTCCAAACCCAAAATGAATTTTAGATTAGGATAATTCTCCAAACACAGAATAAAATAAAACATCTTACAAATATCTTCAAAAACATGATTACATGAAACTACTTCCTCTGTTCCAAATTTTTTTGATATTGAACTCCTGCCATAAAACCAAGCAAAAATGGCAAAGTAATTTTGTGGTGAGGATGCTCTAAAGTTTTGGAAACAGTACTACACACCGGTGAAGTATCATACAGTAATGTACGAGTAGATAGTTGACTGCAACTTGTTTGGAGTGTAATTAGTCTTTTGTATGAAGCAATCTTTTCTGCAGCTTCATCTATTGATTTAACTTTGAAATAACTCGCTCCAGGATACCTATGTATCATTGCATGACATTTGGCCCAGCGATAAAATACTCCTTCTTTTCGTCCCTTCAACACAAGGTAGAGTGGCATCCTACATAAACATAACGTAAGCATCCAACACTCGAAACTCAAAACAGATTTCAGACTAAAATCAAGCAAAAAAAACATCCAACACTCCAAACCCAAAATGAATTTCAGATTAGGATAATTCTCCAAACACAAAATAAAATAAAACATCTTACAAATATCTTCAAAAACATGATTACATGAAACTACTTCCTCTGTTCCTAGTTTTTTTTATATTGAACTCCTGCCACAAAACCAAGCAAAAATGGCAAAGTAATTTTGTGGTGAGGATGCTCTAAAGTTTTGAAAACAGTAATACACACCGGTGAAGTATCATGCAGTAATGTACGAGTAGATAGTTGACTGCAACTTGTTTATAATGTAATTGGTCTTTTGTATGAAGCAATCTTTTCTGCAGCTTCATCCATTGATTTGATTTTGAAATAACTCGCTCCGGGATACCTATGTACTATTGCATGACATTTGGCCTAGCTATAAAATACTCCTTCCTTTCGTCCCTTCAACACAAGGAAGAGTAGCATCCTACATTAACATAACGTAAAATAAATAAGTAAACATTTATAAAATAATTATAAAAATAACACATTTATTAAAACATATAAAAGAAGCATTGTAATTTTTTGGTATGTGAATAACATGCATTTCATAACCAATATTCGGAAGGTGTTTTGTTGACTTGGACAGTATTAAATTAGCTCACTTGTCAAATCGGACTTACCTCTTACAGCAATCAAACAACCATCTTCGTGAAGCTGCAAGTTAGGCGTAAAGAAGTGTTGAACTGAATTTAACAAATGACAATGATATAAGACATTAATGAATAAAATACCGTCAAAATACTACTGTAATATACCGAAGAAACACAATTGATGAAATTTTTAAAATCGAAGAAATATTTGTATATACAGAAATCCTTCCTATTATAAAGTTTAAAAGAAAACGGAGTACTGATAAACAGACCACATTACCTTGGATTACATCTAACAGTAAAAATTCATCTCACAACTATTTATAGGCTCATCGTTTTCGCTTATGCAGACAACAACAAACGTAAGCTAATCTAAAAAGATGCACATGCAACAATACAACATACAATAATAATAATCCATGCGTAATTAGCACACATTAATATGTTATCATACATTACACCTTTGCAGGATAGGCAAAAACATTCTGATTATTAATGTTTCTGGATCAACAAAAGAGAAATATGATGTTTGCGCTTGCCAAAATAAGAGAAAGTTATCTTCACATTTGGTAACCTAGCATGTTTCTGAAACAGCAATGACTCATTTTGGAGGAGTGTGACTTTAGTATAACAAATATATTTATATAAATTGCTTAGAATTATCTGCACAATGTAACCACAATGAACGAGTCATATCAGCCCTAATTTGCTTTCCTTCATTCGCATCACCATTCAAGCTGTCACTTTCGCTTTTATCATCCATGTATTCCTCTTCTAGATCAATCATGTCGTTGACAATGTTTTCAACTTCAGCGAGTTCTAAGTCATCATTTACCCTTAAAACTTCTGTAAGTATATTGTGCAGTACACAACATGCTACTACAATCTTCACTTGTGCATCGTAAGGATAATGTAGCATTTCTCTCAAAATTTTAAATCGTATCTTAAGAATCCCAAAGATCCTCTCAACTACATTACGAAGTCACATGCATGTAATTAAAGAGCTCTTCAGGACATGAATACCGTCTACGACTGCTCCTCGCATTCCTAAATAACCCAAGATGATATCGCTGACCTCTATGAGGGGTTATAAACTTAGCTGTGTTGGCATAGCTTGAATCGACAAGATAGTATTTGCCTAGAAATAAAAGATGATAGTTATAATAAGCAATTACTTATTAATAAGTAAAACATATAATTACCAATGGGTACGGTGAATCCTTAAGACCGCAAGGCATGCCTTAATACTGTCATGTCAGCTGCTGAACCCCCCATCCAGGATTAACAAAATGAATAATTCTATCAAAACCCACAGCAATCATGACATTCTGAGAGATGAACCCCTTTCGATTTCTGAATTGATCCTGAACTTCCCTTCGAACCACAGCACTAATGTGAGTTCCGTCAGTTGCACCAATTGCATTCTGAATAACATATATAATGAAGAAAAATATTGGTATAAAGTGACAGTACATTATAACTCGTGAGATATGCGTGAATAACTCAAACTCATACCTGGAATACAGGATCATATCTACTTCCGATAATAAACGGATTAGTGTTGGTTGAACTCGGAGGTTTAATAAAATGCGAACGTTCAGCATAAATCTCATTCAAGACCTTATTAAAAACTCTACTAATGGTCTCGTTTGAATGCTGTAATAATTCGCATATCTCTTTAATCGCATCACAGTGACTAATTATTTTCAGAAAAATTGCTAATTGTTCCGCAGTACACATATTCCTTGTACTGTTATAGTATACCTTGGTCCTCGAAAATAGCCACAAGTTGTCGAAAATGATGCGGTTCGATACGAAATGCTTGCTTTGCACGAGCACTGTGTCCATTAAGAAAATAATGTATTCATGCCCCGTGAATGGTCGGGTATACATAGGAGTTCGATTTGATGTTTGCATCAAATCGTTCAAGCTATTTACTTCATTATGTATTTCATCATCTACACCTTCTTCAATACAGTCAATCGTATAGGATGAATCCGACGAAGATTCACTAGAAAACTGGGGCTCCATTTTTGTATGTAATTGAAAAGTTCTAAGATAATACAATGCAAGTTAGTATTTGAACAATTAAAAAAATATGAAGAGATAGAATTTTACTACAGAAAAATATAAATACATTAGGAGAATAATTAGCTAGTTCAAACAGTAACATAAATTCGAGTAAAGTGAAATGTATTTATTCCAACATAAGCAAAGATTATCCATACTTCATAAAAATAATTATTCTTACAAGCATCAATGTTTCATTAAAAAAGTATACAAAAATACATGATAAATAGTTTGATGATTATACCTGCTTTGAATTGTAGATTGCCTTCTTGTGATATTTAGCTTTTAATACGAACTACTAGCACTGGAACAGATGATGTGTCAATGGATGCAACCACTGCTTCAAAATCAAAACACGTGAAAAAAGAGAAATATGAGTAATTCAGTATAAAGCGAAAATTGGCCAAGAAAATGGTAACAAACATGTAAAAACAAGTATGTAATTTGCAATCAATAACATCCAAACGGACAATGTATACAATTTCTATGTATGCATAATACATTCGAGTTTCAAATGAAATTATCAAAAAATAACTACCATACAATAAATGATAAAGCCTACTTCGCATATCACACATTCAACCAGCATTCATGAGTAACACAATAATCTGACAGAATAAAAAATAGATATTAAAGTCGCAGCATCTAATAAAGTTATAGCCCACTTGTGCTGGGCTTCTGTCATCAGTATGGGCCCAAGCCCAACCATAGAAAGAGATAAAAATGTCTCAACACATTAATTGAACATATGTAAGTAAATCAATTAGTAGTTGAAGATGTTGAAGCATTTGCTCTAGAGTGTTGTCTTCCACTCAGGCATTCCCTTGCAATAAGCTTAATCCAAGCAATCAATGCCTCATCATCTAAGCCAAGCAAAGTAATTTTCAAGTTATCATCCTTTGCAACATATTCAAGGATGACAGCCTTCCATCTCGACATATCCTTCTTCTTGATTAAAGTTAACCCTGAACATGCTAGCTAGTTCATGGTATCTCCTCCAATTAGATTTAATCAGAGTCCAGCCATTCTTTAATTTGGCAAGGTCATGTGGTCCGCCACCTATTTTCATGTAACGTGACATGACCCAAGGTTATTCATTAGTAACAGGGCCTCCAGAATTACACAGTCTGTCTTTTTTAGCCTCAAAAAATTGCTAATACAAGCTTCCCCTTATCAACATCTGTCAGTTCTTTGCTTCCTTGTGTTGCATCTTTGCTTTCTACCTTTACCATTTTGTACTTTTTTTTTGGCTAGAATTAATAAATAGTTTTTTACACTTATTTTTGGCTAGAATTAATAAATAGTTATGATACTTGAATATCCTCATTTTCCTCGTCACTGTCAAGCATCAGGGGATTGTCTGAACCTCCCTCCATCAAATTTCTTTTTTCGTTTACCTGTATTGAACGGCTTGCTGGCTGAAGTAAAAAAAATGAAAAGAGATAATCTCGACCATAATTAAATCAAAAATACTGGCTATTGACAATCTATAATTAAATATTATAATAAATGAATAATTTTCGATACTATAATACATATAAACTAACACTATATTTATACTGAAAATAGTAATCAATTTATTTATCAACTTGTGGATGTGCTTCTACTTTGTACTAGATGCACAATCTAGCGGAAGTGATTCTGGAGCCATCCAACTAAGCAATGATTACATGCTTTGTGGAAGTTAAAAAGTAGATAATGAAATAAAATTAAAAACAAGACCACGAAATTTTACAGATGCAGGACAGATGAATGACAACGCAATTTAAAGATCAGCAATTTTATAAAGCAGATTAGTAACAAACTAATGCTAAAATATCAGAGAACAATTTTGTAATGACTGAGAAATTAATTAAACCCGCAAAATTGATTTTTTTCAAAATTTTAAATAAATTAGATCGAAAGTAATTGAAAAATTACCAATTCAGATTAGGGCGCGATTCGATTTTCAACAAGTCAAAAACGGGGTAATAGGAATATGAGAACTCACAATATTTAATCAACAATAATTAAATTGCACTAAATAATGAAGGGTCGCACAGGCGGAACAAGTTCGAGCAAATCACAAGCGAACAGAATGATCCAGAGTACTCGATTTAACCAGGTTAAAAGATTGCTAAAATTCATACCTGCGTCAAAAAATTCCAGGGACCACGATGTAATCTTCCCAAAAATTAAGGTTGAAGGCGAGGCTCTTGTGCGGTCGTAGGGGCGCGCGGGTGTGGGCACGGGCACGGGCGCGGGCGCGGGTGCTGGTCGCACGCTCGGTCGACGGCGTGCGGTCTCTGGCATGCGCAGGGCGGCGGGTCGCGCGCGCGGGACGACGCGCGGGGCGGCAGACTGGGCGCGAGCGGCAGTGTCGAGCGGAGCTGTGTATTTGCGTCAACATAGTCGACGCGGGCGCGTCGCCAGTGATGTGGAAACGTGACGACACAATCACGTCGAATCAGAGTCGGCAAACTGGATCCAAGAACGCAAACTAGCAGGCGGGGTGGACGAGGGTGAGGTGAGGTGAATGCTGAGGGATGTAAGATGAATAGAATCGAACCCAGAGGGGAGGAGTTGGAGCGGGTAGAGTTTAGAGATTCCCTTTGGTTCCTTTTCAGGGTATCGATTTATTCCAGAATCAGATAATACCAAGAAAAATACAAGTCAAATTCATTCAGCATTAGAAAAATAAGAAGAATAGAAAAACATTTATATAGACCTCCATACAAACTGACTCAATAAAGAAAAAATACATAATATAATAAATTCCTCACATAAAGGAGGAACTACCAGATAACATGCCTAAAATAACAATCACAAAAATAGGAACAACTAATACAAAATAAATGCGAAAAATAAAATCATCCCAAAATAGAATTTTCAATCAATCAGAAAGAATGAGAGATTTTCAATCCACCAAGTCAGCGATCCGCAGCATCTATCTTTCCAAATCTATCCTAATAGTCAATCGATCCAGATCAAAATATCGTGGCTAGATCTGGACCGTCGACGGTAAACTCTGCCAGGAACGACTCGACGGTCGATCGTGGTGTCCCCATTAACTCTCCTGGAGTGTCCTCTCTGTTATGATATCTCTCTAGCAAATCTGAATAAAGTCTCTACAGCTCATCTCTAATAATCCATGAATCCTCAGACAGAGGTAAACCCTTCCAACGAACCAAATAACGTTGGTATCCTCGATTTTTTCTAAAAATTATCTGCTCATCAAGAATTTGCTCTATTTGATCCTATTTATAAGTCGATTTGGCTGGTGGACACTCGGGTAAGGGTTTACTCTCAATGGGTAATGAAGGCTCAAACGGATCACTGAATATTACTGTTAGCTTTTTGTATGCCACCAAGTCTGAGATATTGAAGGTTGAACTGATACCATACTTTGGTGGTAAATCGACAACATACGTGTTCGAACTAATTTTCTTTAAAATTCTAAAACGAACAGCTCCGTGAGCTTGTAATGTCTTAACAATTCTAGATGGGAACCGCTCGGGTCGAACCCGAATCATCACATAATCTTTTTCTGAAAATTTTTGCATTCTTTTGTGATAATCTGCTAATTTCTTATAAGTGTCATTACTGGCACTTATTTTTTTGCTGATCTCTTTATGCAATTCCCCAATATGCTGTGCAAATGACTCAGCAGACTTAGACATCCTAGTATCATAGATAATGGAATGAGATCTACAAAAACTCTAGGCTTATAACCATGCACAATCTTAAATAGACCCATGCCTACAGACCTATTGATAGAATTATTATATGCAAACTCAACACGAGGTAAGGTAATATCCCAATATGATCGATAATCGGAGCTATGATGGTGCTAAATCAAGTAGCAGCCTTCGTCCACTCGAATGACCCTTTTCGAATACAATCGGTAATCGGAGCTATGATGGTGCTAAATCCATGGATAAATCTACGATAGAAAGTTGTCAGTCCACGAAAGCTGCGTATATTATGAATGCTCTAGCTAACTAACTATGGCACTTACCTTTTCAGGATCAGCAGATATACCCTCAGATGATATTATGAAGCCTAAAAAGATAACTCGACAAGTCATAAATGTGCATTTCTTTAAATACGCATATAAGTCATCTTTCTTAAGGGCTTGACAGATCTGAAATAGGTGTATAACATGTTCTTCCCTAGTCCTACTATAGATCAAGATGTCATCAGTCTCATGAAGGTGCTGGGAGCATTAGATAACCCAAAGAGCATTACCAACCACTCATATAAGTCATCCTTCGTCTTGAAGGCTGTCTTTCATTCATCCCCTGGACGAATTCGAACTTGATGATAGCCGCTCTTAAGATCAATTTTAGAGAAGATAGTGGCTCCAGCCATCATATCAAGCATATCATCCAAGCGAGGAATGGGAAAGAGATACTTAACCGTAATTTTGTTGATGGCGCAACTATCTGTCTTTCTTCGGAGTCAGAAGTGCTGAACAGCACAAGGGCTAAGGCTTTCTCGGATGAACCCCTGCTGGAGTAGTTCATCTACTTGCCGTTTTAACTCCACATGTTCAGTGAGATTCAAGCGATAGTATGGAAGATTTGGAAGCGTTGCTCCTGGCACGAGATCAATCGCGTGCTAGATATCTCGCATCGGAAGTAAGCAGTCAGAAATATCTTCCGCGAACACGTCAGCAAATTCCTTAAAAGTAGGAATTGCTTCAGGTGGGGGTACGACCGGATCACTATTCTTTACTTCCTTAACAACAACAACCTAAATTAAGGAGTTTTTATCTATTTCTTTCTCGAACTCTCGAGCGCTAATTAAGTGTAGGTCTTTCTTCGTTGAGGCCTCTTTCTTACTTGAAATTTTTTTTTTACTTATGGCCTTAGAAGGAGAATGACTTATCACGATCTTGTCACTTTATAGGTGAACACACAGGAATTGGATCATCCTCGAAGAGTAACATCCAAATCATACAACCAAGGTCTACCCAAAATGATGCTACCAACTTTCATTGGAAGGACATCACACCAAACCTTGTCCTGATAGGAATTGCATTGAATCTGGACTAAGCATCGCTGTGTAACCTCCAAGGAAGAAGCATTAATCCAGGAAACTTTATATGGATTGAGATGTCTCTCTGGAATTAAATCAACTCTAGACACAGTTGTGGTGGCGATTACATTCACACAACTTCCACTGTCAATGATAATCTTACACACTTTTTCATTGATTCTTATGTAAGTGTAAAAGATAAGTTCTACGTCAATCACCACTATCTTTGGGCTGGGTTAGAGCACATCTAACAACCTCAATTCTTAGATCACTATGAGACTAAGGCTCATAAGTAAATCCGACATATCCTAGAGTTTTATACTTGGGATCCTCAAATTCGCCAAAAAGTGCCTCATCATTTCGCCCTCGATGTTATTTAAAGAATTGCATTTCGCCCTCAAATTCGCCAATAAGATGCCCAGTGAAAAATCGACAAGCGTATATTGCATTTAAAGAATTCCCTTTCTCAAGATAAGTTAATTTCGCCCTCGATGTGATAACTCTAGAACTTTAGAGTTTCTGGGGATATACGATTTTCTACAAAGACAAGCGTCTAGTTAATTACACATCCTCCATTAGAGTGATGGAATTTTTGATTAATGGGGGAGATCCTTTCATTATATTGATGATTCAGTTCTAATGAGACAAAATGATAGTATATGATGGTTGCCTTTAAGGCAAAATCAATTGATATAGGTTCTCCTTACTAGATTTATCTAGTTGAAATTTACCCACTTTTGATCTTTTATCATTTCCTAACCCAACTCATTGAGTTTGCGAGATAGCATTTCAATGAGGTAGCCTGCTATCAAAGGGCAAGCATCACAAGCCTTGAGGAGAACTCAGAATAAGCCTTTGGCTTTGTTGGTAGCATGTTGAATTAAGTGTGTTGACTCATCAAGGACCATTTCATCCAGACCGAAATGAGCATCTTCTCTTAGTGAGTATTTTTGAAGAGGAGACTGCTTCGAGAACGACCTTCGATGCATGAGTTCAATCATGCGGCTATGATGATAGACTTTGCAGGAATTATTTTATACATATGACCCTAAGTATGATATCTTTTAAGGTCGTGTATAGAGAAGTCTTCGAAGGGATAGGTTTGAAAGGTTAGCTCGAAAGGTTCCTTCAAAAAGAGAATCGATTTCCCTTGGATAGGTTTCTATGAGAGAATAGGTTTGAATATTTAGTTCGAATAAAAACACCAAGTCTGCACCTCACAAGTCTCAGCCTTTAGGACGTTTAGATCTTTGATCTCGTTCGAAAAGGATGAAGGCCAAATGCCAAGAGTTGTCATTGGCCCAGGAACTACTCTTGATTTTATATTTTTAAAAGTGTTGGCCGATATCAGTGCAAGATAGCTCAGGAGTTGGTACTAATATGTTTGCTACATAATGGTGTCAAAGAAGTTCGATAGGATCTTTTCTTATCATTTTTCTTTCTTTTTAATAATATTCACTCCACAATTCTGGAGTTCTGAAGTGATCCACTGATGATTTCTTATTGATTTCAATACAAGGTTGGCGTTGTATTGGCCAAAGACAGTACCCTTTCATCATTTAGAGTTTATATTCTTCTGATCATGGAGTGAGATTCATGAACTTAGATTTCCATTTTCTGTTTATGGAAACCTAGCTCCATAGCATTTCAAGGATCCCAAGATGTATCTTGCTGGATCATTCTTAGAGAATAACTATGGCCAAAATACGTTTTAGAGTTTACTATAGAGAGAAGAAGAGTTTAGAACCCAAAGCAGAAGAAGAGGCTCACCAGTCCTAAGTTTTTCTTCTGATCTCCATTCTTCGCCCTGCAGTTCTATACTTCAGGATTCCAGCCCCTTTATCAGTGGACTAGAGGGTTATTTATAGGTGGCGCTGGTGGCTGTTCTGTTAAATTTTTTACTAGAGTCAGTGACTGGTTCTGTCAAAATCAAGCTTCTTCAATAGAAGGATCTTAGCTTCGCAGATGCTTCTATCTTGATTTGTTTGGATCATCGAAGACTAGGTCTATCGAAGGTACTGGGTCTGTACTGTTGTTCAGAACTTCATTCCTTAAATGTCCTTGATTCATTTTGGCTGCCTCTTCGAAAGCTTGTTCCCTCGAAATCGAGGGAAGGTTTGAAAATATCGAACCTTTCAAACGGTCATTTGAAACGTTATTGTTACTCATTTTGAAAACTTTTTAAAGGCAAACAAACCAGCTTTGCTTTTCTCAAAATCTCTAAATCCATCAAATAAAGCCTCGAAAAAGAGCACCTCGACCATGACATTCAACTCGAGTTAAGGGCTCGATAACTCGACATATCGAGGAAACACCTCAAGATCAAATGATAAGGCCTTAAGGACAGTTTGTATGGATAAATCCTAACCTCAATTTAGAAGTTCCAATAATGGCTCAAAAGAGCAAAGCCTTAACGCTAATACTGGCTCGAGTTGAGAGAGAAAAAAACAAAATCCTTGAGGATGAACCTCAAATCATGACCCTATAATTCATAGGCAATACTAAATCACTTGTCACACATGACACAAGGCCTCACACATGAGACAAGGTCTAATGAGAATCCAAATGTTAAGAGTATGAACACTGCCTCAAGGAGCGCCAGTAGTGCCACAATATAGGGGACAAAGGCTACATATTTCCTCATTAGAGTCTTCGACGTAATTTCACTTTTAATGTATTCGTATTTTAGTTGTATTCTCTCTATATAAAATGGAAAGGTCTATAACTTACAAAGGTTATCGTTGTTGGTTTAGTGGTAATAAAAGCCTAAGAATTTGTCCATCATCTTCTCCACCTTCTTTTTCTTCTTTCTCTGGTGCGTGAGAGTTAAAGCAGAGAGAGAGAGAGAGAGAGACCAACCAAAAACTTCCATCCATAGGCCTCCCTCAACAACCCTTCAGTTAAAACTCAAACTATTGAGTTCCATGGAGATATTATGGAATTATTGCCGTATCAACATGTATTCCCCTACCATTAATCCAATCAACAAAGCTACAGTCATTCATTACCAAAACCCAACAGGGTCAAGACACCCAAATACAAAGTTCAACAGAAAAATATCAAGATCGAGGCAATGGCATACACCATTACATATAGTGCCAGTCAATTTGAATCATTTAAATAAAATGAAGACTGTGGCAAGAGTATGAGTGAAAAATTGTAGAGCTCTATTAATTAAAAGCTTACCGTAAAAAAATGAAGGAAAGCCAGAATATAGCTGACTAGGCTGTTCATGAGCAAAAAATCAATTAGGTGCTAGAAATCAATATTCAGTCTGGCTGTCGAGAGGTGGAGCAGAATAATTTGTCCTATCACCAACATCATCTATAGCTCAGTAAGTACCCATAATTCTGCTCTTAGTTTGACCACAGTTCCAGGCCTCAACGAGGAGGGCACATCCAGCCTCCTTTATAAGTCCAGCATCATCTATCAAAGCACGCATCTTCTCAGCACCATCCCACTTTCCTCTAGAAGCATATATGTTTGAGAGAAGCACATAGTTGCCGCTCGCACTCGCATCCCCTGCCAAATTATGCAGCTCATTGTTCGCTCGCTCCGCCAATTCCTCGTTCCCATGGGTCCGACAGGCCGACAGCAGTGCCCTCCACACCACGGCATTTGGTTCCAAACCTGAGCCCCTCATCTCCTCTGCCATATTGAAAGCCTGGTCCAACATCCCAGCGCGACCGAGTAAGTCTACCATGCATCCATAGTGCATCACACTGGGTTCCATGCAATACACATCTTTCATGAGAGAGAAGTAAGCTCTGCCCTCATCCACCATCCCGCCGTGGCTGCAAGCCACAAGTACGCTCACGAAGGTGACTAGGTCCGGCATAGGCGCAGCTGCTGATCTCATCTCCTCAAACAGGAAGATGGACTCCCGCGCATGGCCGTGGAGGGCAAGCCCACCGATGATGGAGTTCCAGCTGGAGATGTCCCTCTCCCTCATCCCCCGAAAAACTTGCAGAGCCCCCTCTATGCTACCGCATTTGGCATACATATCAATCAGAGCGTTCCCGAGAAGCACAGTAAAAGGCGCTCCAGCTAGCGCCGCCGCCGTGAGGGCGGAATGGATCCTCTTGCCTACGTCAATGGCGCCGGAGTCGGCGCAAGCAGAGATGAGACCTAGCATGGTTATCTCATCCGGACGCTGCCCTGATCGGCGCATCTCGTCGAACAACTCCATAGCTCGAGCAGGAGCACCGCTGCGTACATAGCCGGAGATCATGACGTTCCACGTTACCGTGTCCCTGCGGGGTACTCGGTTGAACAGTTCCCGCGCGAGACCCATCATACAGTGCTTGCAATATGCAGTGATCATGATGTTCCAGGCAACAAGATCCCTGGCAGGCATTGCATCGAACAGCCGGCGGGCTTCCTCCAGCTGTCCCCGCCCAGCAAGCCCCGAAACCATGGAAGACCAGGCAACGACGTCACCCCTGGCTGGCGCAGCTGCAAGGAGCACGGAGGCCGCCTCTGAGTCGCCGCAGCTGGCGTGCAGGTGGATGAGAGCGTTACGCACGAAGGCGTCGTCGTCGAGACCGAGCTTAACAGCCTTGGTATGTAACTGGGAGCCGGTGGAAGGGGATGAAAGCAATGTGCATGAACGGAGGAGGAAGGGAAGGGCCAGACGATGGGGCTTAGTTCCGGCGCGTTCCATGCGGACGCAGAGTGAGAGGGCGTCGGACGGGGTCGAGGCGTGGGCGGCTCCGCGGATGATGGTGTTCCACATGAAGGAGTCCGGATGGGGTATTCGGTCGAATAGCAGGCACGCATAGGACATGGCGCCGCGGATGGAGATGGCAGCGGCGAAAAGCAGCTCTCGAACGGAGGAAGGGTCGGTGAGGAAACCCCGCACCTCCATGAGGGCGTGGATCTGCTTCAGGGAGCGGAGGCTTTGGCACATCCGCCATATACCCCGCCGATGCCGACCGGTGCCCAGTTTTCTCTGCATTTACCTTCCTGCGATCGAGGCAATTACCTCGCCGCAATTATTGGGTTCGGGACGGAGCTCCGCTTGACCCTTCCGGCAGCAAGTCTCGCGGCCATGGTGCAGCAAATCCCAGGGTTTCAATAGTATTTCATCATTGATCAAGATAATTTTTTTTAAATTACTTCTTTAATTAACTAATTAATAATTTATATTCTTAAGAAAAATTAATACAAGAACGTATTTCCGACTAGGCCTGTCCACGAATTGGATCATGACCCGATCCGATTCGAGTTTCGATCCGATTAAACCTCCAAATGAATTTTTTTTTGACCCGTCAATCCACCCCATTTACTGACCCAATTCATTTACAAATAAATGGATCAGATATGGATCACCATTGACCCGACCCGTTTAAAATCTGATTCGTCAGATATGGATCACCATTGACCCGACCCGTTTAAAATCTGATTCGTTTATGTAATTTAGTTTATAGTTCATGCAAAAATACATTATGACTAATAATCTTTTTGTTGGAAGGCTCAAGTAAAGAGTGTCATTATAATTAATTAATAAAAAATTCTCACAGATTTTATTAGTAGATTATAGTTTATAATACTCAGTTTATATTTCACAGTATATATGTATATATATTACAAATACTGATTTTTATATTAAAATATTTAATTAATTCATAAAAATATAATATTCTTCTCTTATTTTATTTCCAATAAATTTAACATTTTTTAAATTTGATTATGAAAATTACTTAAAAATAACTACTTTTATTATAAATGGATTAAATCCGAAAACCCGAGTTATGAACCAATTCGATTTCCGACCCGAGAGGATATGGATCGACCATGACCCGATCCAATATATAACCCGATCCGGCATATATGGATTTGGATCCGGGTCGGAGTCAACCCGACCCGAATCCGATCCGTTGACAGGCCTATTTCCGACGCCATTAGAGCAAGTATCATTAACCAGAAGTTGCCCGATAGGCGGGTGACTTCTGCTAATCAAAAGTCTCTCGAGCGTCATACGACTTCTTAAAATGTAAACATACATCTTCTATTTTTATTCATATTCTGTCATGCAAATCTACATTTGTTATATTCGTATGCTCCTTTAAGCTTGAATATTCACACTTATATTCAAACATATATTAAATATAGAATATAACTCGATGAAATATGTAAAATATAAACAAAATAGAATAAATACATACAACATGCATCACAACAGTATATATCAATTAAATACATACATTTAGATATTAATTTGATGCATATAAATGTATTTTAATTGATTACCATTAATTATATAATTATTTAATAATACATCAATATATATTAATTAAATACACACATTTAGAGATCAAGTCATCACATATTAATGTGAGTTAATTGAACTTGAGCAATTATACAATATCTAATTGTCATATCAACATATTTAAGCTAAATATACATATTTAGCGACCGATTTGTTACATATCTATTTTTTAAACAGAATATCTAAATTTATACAACAATTCGATGGTATGTTATTGTGTTTAAATAAAATACTAGCATTTAGGCTCTAATTCCTTACAATCAAGATATTTTAACAAAATATTGATAATTTTACAAGTATTTACTATTATATCGATGTATTTTAACTTAATACACATATTTAAAGGTCAATTCAATACATATAAGGTATTTTAAATTGAATATGAACAATTATACTGCCATTTAGTACTATATTGATGTATTTCATCTTAATACAAACTTTAAAGATTGATCCACACACATTATTATATTTTAAATAAAAATGGGTAATTATACATCTATTATCTACTATATCAACAAATTTAGGCTGAGTACACATATTTTGAGACTAATTCCTTACATATCAAATTAATTAGGCTGAATAATAGCAATTATACACCTAGTCGATCTAATTTCAATGTATTTCAACAGGATAATAGCAATATGAAGGCGATCATCAAAGGCAGACTTCGACGGTGAGCTTCAGTAGAAACAGTGATTTGCAGTAAACTTTAGCATTTAAATTAATTTTAGGAGACGTTTGGTTCAGTGTTATCTTAATGTCAATATTATTTAGATGTCATATTATCTAAATATCATTGTTATTTATCAATGGATATTTGTTTGGTTCAATGTTATGATATTAGAAAATATCAATACTGTCCAAATTATTTTTATTTAGTTGAAAGTTATTGATATTATAATGACAAATTGACAGTGTTATCTTGAGATGTCGCATGATTTGGATGATATCTAGATGTCAGCGTGTAATGACATTTTTATAATTAATTATAATATTATTTAAAAATATTATTAAACTAAATAATTTTTTTTTAAAAATAACATAACGTAACATTGAGATAACACTGAACCAAATAACTCATTAATTTAATTTTATTAAATTGGCTATGCAATCATTTTCATGACTATGTAATCTTGATTCTCACCTGATTTGGTAGTCCAATTTAACCTATTTTGCATCATTTTGCATTAATAAATAGTTAATATACTTTTAGTACTAAAAATATCAAATTAATTCGAAAACAAAATCAAATGAAGGTATAGGTAGATCATATTATGATGACTCCATCTTTCAAGTTTCAAATCATTTTGAGTTCATTTCATAGGTCAATTTTTTCATCAAAGAATTGTAAACTCAACAGAGTTCTCAAATTGATATCTAATCGACCCAAGCCTTTCACCATCATGTTACTCATAATTTTCTCTTTATTATAGATATTTTTCATAATTTTTTATAAATTTCATTCTTCATTCAATGGGTTAAAAAAAATATTAATTAATTTAATTTAACTACTTTGAACATTAAATTAGGATCGAATCAATCCAATTTTTTAATGAACTTGTATAGTGATATAATTCCATATTTCCTAGAAAATTTTGAAGAATTTTTTATGTTTTCAAAAACAAATTATTTTTAATTCAATTAAAATAATTCAAAAAATTAATTTGAATTTAATTTTATCAATCACTTTACCACAAAAGAAGAAAATAATAAAGTACTAGATAAATATTTAGTTTTTTTTTCAAGCTTTGTTTTATTTTTTTAAAAAGTGATTTAAATCATTATTTTAAATAAACAGTTACAAATGAACTTACTTGAATCAAAACAGGACCAAAATAGTACTAGTTTAAAAAATAACAATAATAATAATAAATAAATTATNGTTAAAAATTTATTTATTATTATTATTATTTTTTAAATTAATACCTTTTTAGTTCTGTTTTGATCCTCACGCCAAATAGGACTAAAGATTTAGAAGCAATCCACTCTCCCAAGTATAGCCATAAATTTCCCTTTTATTTGGAAAAAAAATCATATATGCCATTCTTTTTGTTTTTTATTAGCAAATGTCATTCATTGTTATAATTAGACGATGAACATAACATAGCAAACATAGTAACAGATTACGAGATAATAAATAATAGCGAAGAGCCCTGTTTGGCGCGATGACCAAAATCACAGTCAAAATGGTACTGATTTAAACAATGATAATAATAAATAAAATTTTTAAATCATTTTATATAAATTTTAATATAAAAAAAATATTATTTTACTTCTCATACTCAATAATTTTTAATAAAAATATTAATTTTATTTCACATCCTAAATTAAAATACTCGATTTGAATATTTTGATCTAGATTTGAAATAAAATTGATATTTTTATTGAAATTTGTTGAGTATGTAAAGTAAAATAATATTTTTTTTATACTAAAATTTGTATAAAATAATTAAAAAATTTATTTATTTATTTATTACTATTATTATTATTATATAAATTAGTATTATTTTAATTTTGATTTCAGTCCTCGCTAAACAGGGCAGGAACGAACATATATAATATAATATCTAATGGCAGGCATTGAGTGGAGGACCGCAAAGGCAGGCGTTGCCGGAATAGGCTTCAGGACCGAACTTGACGGTGACCGCGCCGGCCGGGATCTCTCCGCAGAGCTTGTTGTAGCTCAAGTTGAGCACAACCAATCGATTCAGCTGGTTTACTTGAGCTGGGATGGAACCGCGAATGTCATTGCGGTTGAGGTAAAGCAATACCAGATTCACGGGGAAGGTCACCTGGGTCAAGTCGAATCGGAACCTATTCGACGACAGGTTGATCCGAGTAGTCCCCTTCTCCGAGCCGAACAGCACCGAGGCATCCCCGCTGAGGTCGTTGTTGGACAAATCGATGCGACCCCACTCCGGAAGGCCGAGCTGAAGGGGGATGTCTCCGGTGAGGTGGTTGTTGGAGAGGTCGAGCTCCGGCGGTTTCTTTTTGTCGAAGCTTCCGAAGGAGACAGGGATGGGACCGCTGAGCTGGTTGTGCGCGAGGCGGAGGGTAAAGAGGCTTTTGAGGTAGGATAGGTGCGGAGGAATGGGGCCGCTGAGGAGATTGTAGGAGAGGTTTAGGAAGCGGAGGGTGGTGATTTGAGAGAGGTAGTAGGGGATGGAGCCGGACAGGGTGTTGTTGGTGAGGATGAGGGTGGAGAGGCGGGAGAGGCGAGTGAGGGACGAGGGGATGGAGCCTGTCAGCCGGGGGAGGTCGGAGAAGATGAGGTTCGTGAGGCTGGGGAGGTCACCGAGGGCATCGGGGAGGGCGCCGGAGAGGTGGGGATCGCCGGAAACACGGAGGCCAACGACACGGCCGCTGGAGGCAGCGTCGCACTGGACGCCGGCCCAATCGCAGCAGGCGGTGGCGTCCGTCCAGGAGGCGAAGCTCTGATCGGAGTTTTGGAAGGCGGCCTTGATGGAGAGCAGGGCAGTCTTGTCATCAGCATTGCACTTGCCGGCTGCAGCGAGGGAGGTTGGAAAACATTGGAGGAAGAGGAAGAGGAAGAGGAAGAGGAAGATTGGAAGGGCAGAGACGCCGGCAGAGGAGAATTTGATGGACCACATCACCGTGGATTGGAGGCTCATCGAGCTTGTTCAGGCAGATCATGTGATCAGAACTTTGATGATCATTAATAATATTTATATTATTTTCTTCTGTTTAATTTCATATTATTAATCGGTAATTGTCATGCTGCTTCCTGCATGTTGACTACTCGCTATAGATGACAAATCTTAATTAGGTCGTCTGTGTTGACCAAGACGTTGACTTTATAAATATCAAATATATAATTAATTATTAAAAGATCTCTATAGTTAATTGATAATTATTTTTTAATCTATAATTTTCAAACCTTATTAAAGGTTCCTATTTTGATTTGCTTATCAAAATACAATTAAGGACCTAAAAATAAAAAAAATATTTCTTTTAAGTCCAAACATACAAGATAAGTGAGGTAATTTTGATAAAATACAATAAATACCAATAAAAATAAAATGAAATGAAGAAGATAACTTGAAGAATATTCGTTTAAAATTAAATATTATAAAATCCATAGTTATGGGTGAACGTAGCGAATTTTACATAAAAAATCTCATAATTTTTAGATATTTTACTTAAGTTCTAAATGATGTAAACTTGGAGCTTAATAATAATGAAGGATTTCATCTAACCTCTGAACACCAAAAAATGGACAGGTCTGCATGGCAGGTAAACTGAAATTTGCTTGCTAAATTGCAAACAAGGATCTTGTAATGCAATAAATTTTCATTAAAGCCCAGAAAATATAATAATGAATTCAAAAATAATTAAGATTTTTTTTCAGGCCTCAATTGCAAAGACTACTCGGCTGAATCCCAATATTTACAAGTTTTCTTGTCAAAATTACAAATAATGACTTATATAGCACAAGTATTTCATCCAAGTCCTCCAACATTAATACAAGCAACGGAATTCTCCAGTGATCAAACTTCGAATTGAACAGCTGAATTCTCAAATACTGAAGGTTGCCTGCCCACTACAAGCAAGAAGTGACTATCGAAGTGTGCTTGTCAAATTGCAAGTAAGGACTTATAAAGAATGACTTTTTATTTGAGTCCAAAACAAGCTAGAATGCAAATTTCATATAATTCGAAATTTAACAAAATTAAAAGAAATACTAAACATCTTCAAATTAAATCTTGAACGAAGCTGGGACTGTGTGTGAGCATTGTGCTTTTGCATAAAGGGTCCTTAAGTTCTCTAATATTTCATTTAAGTCCCAAGTAACAAATATACATGGACTTAAGTGTGAAAAGCTTTTCCAAGGACTTAAAATGAAACATTTGTTCATGCATGGACACTAGTGGAAATCATAGAGCAATTGCAGGAATGTTACAAAGTTGAAGGACCTTTATGATTAAAATTTACATGTAAGTCCAAAATATTTGAAATAAAGAATAAATAAATGAACAAATTTGAATAATTTGTCCAACTTTGGTAGAGGCTTCCTAAGATTGACTACTTCAAGAGTCAAAAATAAAATGATACAATTATAGTTAAGTACTTATATTTCTTATATATTTTATGAAAGTCTAAAATCATGAAATTGGATACTAATGCACAAGGAGGCTATCTAATCTATGATGCCTCAAATTTAAAACTACAGTAAAATTAAACCAAGCATCATATAATATTTGGGTCAACCAATAGCATAAGTTACAATAAAGAATCTAATAATTTGCAAATATTTCATTCCTAATCTTTTATTTAGGTCCTAAAATTGCAAATACTTGGTAATCAATGCAATAAATTAATGAATTTACCCTCTAGGTGCCGTTTCAATTCTTTGAACAAGGCCAAAGGCACTATTTGTAAAATCATTGTGGAAGGCCGGCATTTGCTAACAAATCAGCCGGCCTCCACTTCTCTTTTATGGCGCCGCAGAACCGTTGAATCTCCTCCTTCAACTCCAATTTTCCTCCATGGGTATCATCGGCTTCCTCCCTTCTCTTCTTCTTCTTCTTCTTATCTTGTTCTTCTTCCTCCTCGCTTATAAAAAAACCATGTCACCGGTCTTCTCTTCTTCTTCTTCTTCTTATCTTGTTCTTCTTCCTCCTCGCTTATAAAAAAACCATGTCACCGGTCTTCTCTTCTTCTTCTTCTTCTTATCTTGTTCTTCTTCCTCCTCGCTTATAAAAAAACCATGTCGCCGGTATAACGGGCCGCTCTGACGAGAAGATGCACTCCTCAAATGAAGTCCAACTTCAACTTTGCCGACCACTTCGTCTCCTGGATCGAATTCAAAGAGCTTCCTCCTACCCTCTTGTCGCCTGCAAGGACTTCATCTCTGGTGAAAGCCTGCATTTGGAAATAAATTTAAGCTATTTATTACACAGCTTACATATGAAGTCGCTCAGAAGATTTTTTGATCTTTTAAGTCACAGCTTAAAGTTTTACGATATGAAAAATACGGTTTGGATATATTTTAAGTTAAAGCCATTTTATTTTTAAACCTATGAAAACTGTTTGAATATGCTTTAAATTTAAACAGTTTATCTTAAGGTAAGCGTTGGATCTTGGCCAATAGCTACAACAGCCTCGCTGGTTGAACCCTGGCTTAAGAAAATGTATCCTTCTTAATTACGACCCTGGATCTCTGGCTTGGTATTGCGTGGAACGTACTATTTTAATAATACATGTTAGAATCTTCTCTAACAACAGCTGCTCAATAGCAGGCCCTTGCCGAACAACTGTTCAACAGCTGTCCCTTGTCGAATAGCAGCTCAACAGCAACCCCTTACCGAATAGCTGCTCAACAGCAGTCCCATGTCGAACAGCAGTTCAACAGTAGCTCCTTGCCGAACAGCTGCTCAACAGCAGCCCCAATTCGAACAGCAGCCCCAAGTCGAACAGCAGCTCAACAGCAGCTCAAAGAAATATTACCAGATCATACTCTCCGTACTACTATGTCAACTCAACATTTAAGACAGTATGATAGTCTACTCCGTAATCGTCCTTTGTAAGAATAGGTGTCAGATGTGACAGACCGTACCTATTGTATCTCCTCCTCTCCAGGCTATAAAAAGGGGACTCGAGCTCTCTCAGTGGGGGGCCACTCTTTCTTTATCCTCTCTCTCTTGTACTCATTTGGTCTCCCATTAGAGACTCTCAAGCTTTGTAAGAGGAGATGAGATTAGTGGATTCAAATCGCCTGGACGGCATCGTGGTTTTTCCTCCGGACACTCGGGTTTCCACGTAAAAATCGTCGTCTCATTTCTCTCTGTGGTGGTGCATTTTTTGCATCAACAGTGGTGCCCTCATGCAGGACCGATCCCTCACTACGTGAGATTCCCTTCTCTAAAACCCCTACTCGAAGTCCCAGCTCATGGTCAAGCTAGCTCGGCGACGGGCAGTTAAGGGTAATCCCCTTCTCGAGGTCCCAGCTCACGATCATGACGCCTGCGCGACTGAGAGTCAAGGGTAACCCCTTCTCTAAAACCCCTTCTCGAAGTCCTGGCTCATGGTCAAGCTAGCTCGGCGACGGGCAGTCAAAGGCAATCCCCTTCTCGAGGTCCGAACTCACGATCATGACGCCTCGGCGACTGAGTGTCAAGGGTATCCCCTTCTCTAAATCCCCTTCTCGAAGTCCCAGCTTACGACTATAGCAGCACGGCGACTGAGAGTCAGGGGTGGCCTCTTCCCTAAAACCACTTCTCGAACAGCAGCTTCCACGAAGCAGCTCAACCATGACGAGCTAACGACTCTATAGGGAGTAATCACTTCTCTAAAACCCCTCGTCGAACAGCTCTCCTCTAACAGCTCTTCTCAGCAGCTACCACGAAGCAGCTCAACCATGACAAGCTAACGACTCTACAGGGAGTAATCTCTTCTCTAAAGCCCCTCGTCGAACAGCTCTCCTCTACCAGCTCTTCTCTGCAGCTTCCACGAAGCAGCTCAACCATGACGAGCTAACGACTCTATAGGGAGTAATCACTTCTCTAAAACCCCTCGTCGAACAGCTCTCCTCTAACAGCTCTTCTCTGCAGCTTCCACGAAGCAGCTCAACCATGACGAGCTAACGACTCTACAGGGAGTAATCTCTTCTCTAAAAACTCCTTGTCGAACAGCTCTCCTCTAAACAGCTCTTCTCTGCAGCTTCCATGAAGCAGCTCAACCATGACGAGCTAACGACTCTACAAGGAGTAATCTCTTCTCTAAAAACCCCTCGTCGAACAGCTCTCCTCTAAACAGCTCTTCTCTGCAACTTCCACAACAGCCCAACCATGTCGAAACTGATGACTCTGCAGGAAGGATTTTCATTGAGGTCCATTGAATCAGCATGATGAAAATTAGCACGTACATCAAATGCACGTGATGCTCTAGAGGGGGACATGTTAGAACCTTCTCTAACACCCCTTGTCGAACAACTGCTCAATAGCAGCCCCTTGCCGAACAGCTGCTCAACAGCAGCCCCTTGTCGAACAGCAGCTTAAGAGCATCCCCTTGCCGAACAGCTGCTCAACAGCAGTCCCTTGTTGAACAGCAGCTCAACAGCAGCCCCTTGCCGAACAACTGCTCAATAGCAGCCCCTTGCCGAACAGCTGCTCAATAGCAGCCCCAAGTTTAACCGCAGCTCAAAGAAATATCACCAGATCGTACTCTCCGTACTACTATGTCAACTCAGCATTTAAGACAGTATGAGAGTCCACTCCCTAATCGTCCTTTGTAGGAATAGGTGTCAGATGTGACAGACCGTACCTATTGTATCCCCTTCTCTCCAGGCTATAAAAAGGGGACTCGGGCTCTCTCAGAGGGTGCCACTCTTTCTCTACCGTCTCTCTCTTTTGTACTCATTTGGTCTCCCATTAGAGACTCTCAAGCTTTGTAAGAGGAGATGGGATTAGTGGATTCAAATCACCTGGACGGCGTCGTGGTTTTTCCTTTGGACACTCGGGTTTCCATGTAAAAATCGTCGTCTCATTTCTCTCTGTGGTGGTGCATTTTTTGCATCAACAATACATTACTACTCGCTGTTAATGTATTTCTTATTATATTCGTAGGGGAGCTCTAGTGAAAAGACTTCTAGGTGGAGGGAAGCTATTCCTGAACTATCTTACATCTTTGTGTATTTTTCTGAATGATTCTCAGCTCCTTCGTGCTAGTGTTCTGGGCTAGAAACGTTGCATGCGCTAATTCTCAAGGTTCTATCTCTCTCCGTCAATAGATATAAATTATATATGCAATAATCATCCTACAATCTCGACTCTGCAGAGCTTTGGTGCTCCCTTCAACATCGAGTACGTAAAAAACTAATAAATTTCGCATGAATGGAGATGAATGTGTCGCTTATTTTTCGAGAAGATAGTGATGTATTTTATAGATAAATTAATTTGATTTTAATTTGGCATGAATGCACGTACTCTTAGGCCTTGTTTGGTGCGAGAATCAAAACATGATCAAAACAAGACCAAAATAGTACTAATTTAAAAAATAACAACAATAATAATAAATAAATTTTTTAAATCATTCTACACAAATTCAAATATAAAAAATATTATTTTACTTCACATACTCAATAATTTAAAATAAAAATATCAATTTTATTTCACATTCTAGATCAAAATATTCAAATCGAGTATTTTGATCTAAGATGTGAAATAAAGTTTATATTTTTATTAAAAATTATTGAGTATATGAAGTAATATATTATTTTTTATATTAAAATTTGTGTAGAATAATTAAAATAATTTATTTATTATTATTATTCTTATTTTTTAAATAAATACTATTTTGGTCATGTTTTGGTCCTCGCGCCAAACATGGCTTTAGAATCAGGCTGTATGAAAAATTTCTAACTCAGTAAAAATGTTTCAATATTTTTTTTAAAGTCCTTGAACTTTCAGAGCTTGCCTAACAATAATTAAGATTAATTTGACTTGTCATAAAATTCATAATTGTGTCGTGATATATATATATATATGATAAAAATAAAATTAATTATATTAAAAATTATGTAAAATATGAAATAAAATTTAATTAATATATTAAAAATTCAAAAATAATAAGATCGGATAAGCTTCTCTTCACTTACCGCTAATTTCCATTCTTAAATTCTCAAAATTTAAGGTAGCAATTAATTAAAATAAAAAAAATATTTTAGTTGAATTTCAAATAAGTTAAAACTTGATCTTCAATTATTATTATAATATCAATTTTTTTTTATACTATAGTGTATAATAGTAATTTTTAATATTTAAATATATATTTAAATTATTAAAATAGTATTTTAATAATCAAACTTTATATAATTTATAAAAAATATTTTACATGAAAAACTTTTTAAAAAAATAGACCCAACTCTTGATTCATTATAGGGCTAATAGGGTTTGACTATAACAAAATTATACCTGTATAAACTCGTAGCTCGTTAATACTACATAAAATCACCCAATCTTAAGATCAAATTTTTTTTAATAAGTATTTTCTTTTTTATATAATATTGCGAGGTTGAATGGGATAGATATGGGTGGCAGAAATGAAACAAGGTGAGATAGAAAACAGAGGTTGGAAGCAGGTATGAAACAGATATGACATAGTTAAAAGAAAAATATAGTGAATACGAGTTTCATTTAATTAAACCCAAATTCATTATGTTGCCATCTTTATTAATGATAATACTAATCAGGCTCGATTGCTCAAATATTAAAAAGTGATGTTATACCCTGGAGCCAGATGTAATTTAGCTTTAAGTCAGTTTTAATTAGGGCTGTTACGGATTCGATCTCGAGCCGATCCGACTTTGGCTTAAGATTGAGTTGAAAGTTTTCGATTCGATCCAGAGAATGAACCAGAAGAGTTCAATCTAATCTCGATTCAAGTTGGGTCTGGCTCATTTGTTATCGATTCAAGCTCGACCCCAGCTAAAATTGATCCGACTTTCGGTTAATTTTCCATCTTTTATCCGGTTATTATGTATAAATAAATTTGTTCATCCAATCAGCTTAAACTATAGATATTCGATTTGATCTATTATTTAAAGATAAAAATAAAAAAAATAATTTACAATAAATATGATTTAAATAATTATAGAGAAAATTCTAATGAAAATCTAATGAAGTCTTTCAACAAACTACTGAAAAAACTACGTACTAAATCTAGTTATATATATATATAAATATATATATAATATATTTATTTTTTTAATTGATCCAATCCTATGTCTTCTCAAGATTGGATTGATAAAATTTTCGAGCAAAAAAAGGCTAGTTAGTTGCTCGATTTGATTCAATTTTCGAGCAATTTTTGATCTTCGAGCAAAATTAACTGCCTTATATAATTTAGACATGACACACCATTTAGTTTTGTTTATGCTTTTCCCATCCATTCTTAATTAATTACGCTATGCACACTCAAAATATTACAAAATCTTACATACACACATTTGAGTTAAAAATTAATCAAAATCTATTTGAAAAATATATTCTATTAGTAAATCATTAAAATTATATTTTTACCCTTAATGTACATATTTTTCTCTTCCTCAATACCACACTAAAGCGCTGATTTATCCTAAAATCAATTCACGTCGCAGATGTCTCCTTCTTTTGCCGCCACCTAAACATTAAAGTTTTAGGATTTTCACTCAAAATATATTTAAATATCTTTAAAATAATATGATGAACGGCTCAAATTTTTTGTAATCTAACTATAGTTACGTTACTAAAAAATTATGATTACTCATTATAACAAAAATAAGTTAAAATATATGTATGTAAGATTTTATAATATTTTGAGTGTGCATAGCGTAATTAACTAATAATGGATGAATAAGGCATAAATAAAACTAAATAGTGTGGCATGTAGATAATTATCTCTTTTTTTTGTCCTCAGAATGCCAGGATTTTGAACAAGGCAAAAAATGACGTGACTGCGTGAGCTTCATTAATTAATTCAAAAAAAAAACTGTGGTGGAAGGCCGGGCCTTTGCTAATCGATCAACTTTCACTCAATTTTTATAGGAAATTTCGTTAGTTTTGGTCACCACATTTAGTGCTGAAGTCGGGATCCCTTTTAGCCGGCCAAACAGTTCAGTCATCCGAATCTAATAATTACTCCTTTTGTAAAGTCCTAGGATCAATCAATCTTTCTTCAATTCTATTTTTCCTATACGGGCAACATCAGCTTTGTTTCTCTTCTTCTCGCTCTGTTATTCCTCCTTCTAGCCTGTAACACAGTCCACGTAATCGGTAAAATATGCCATGCTTACGCAAGCAAGCCCTCCTTGACATTAAGGCCTCGTTTGTTTTGAGTCAAATTTTTTACTCAACACAAATTTTAATTATAAAAATTAACTTTATTTCGCATCCAATACAAACGAAACCTAAGGCTGCTTTTAGCTCCACTGACTATTTCACCTCTTGCAATGATGATGATCCCTACAGCTATGATTGGAAGGGCGTCAATTGCAACCCTCTCGATGCTTGGGACCGTGTCACCAGCATCTTCATCTCCGATGACCCCACCCTTGTCGGCACCCTCACTGACCTCCCCTTCTTGAGAAACATCCAATTCAGAAACCTCTCTGGCCTCAGCGGCTCCATCCCCGCCTCCCTTGCCTCGGCACTATCGAACTCAGCCACAATTCTCTCTCCGGCCATATGCCCGCCTTCCACTCTACTAACTGCTACGATTTGAATCGGACCATCTTTCTCTTAAATTTGATGTGGCTAGACCTTAGTCACAACCACCAGGTCGGGTGGGTCCCTGTAACGACCTCGGCTTTTACCTCAGTCGTTATTCAATTTTTTTTTTATCCTCAAATAATTCTACTATATCTTAATATAAATCTGTCTTCAATATACAATTGCTATATTACACCATAAATAAATATAAAATTTTAAACACAAATAATCTAAATAATCTTCTAATTGTCTCTCACCCATGTCTCTTATGCTTGTGCTAAATCTGTAAAAAAATTACCAAGAACGGCATCAGTCCACCAACAGGACTCAGTAGGAGATATCAATTAGCTATGAGTCACATAAAATATTTAATAAGATTTTATGATCACAAATTTATTATTTTAAGATTTAAGAGAATTATTACATTCATACACAACAATATCCATGAACTTACATCAAATAAATAAATAACATGATAGTAATGACTATGATAATTATGCGTACTTAAATTGTATAACAGAAAATATCAAACAAGAATTTATAACGAGAGTACTATCAAATAAATAAGTATATCATTAGTTTCTTATGAACAATTGAGCAGTATAAATGCATGATAGATTATTAGCACAATACGAATACTAAACATAAATAAGTGCAGCATAATTTGCCTAATAATTATAATGTAAACATGATAATAGGATAATTATAAAAAATATGATTAATGAGTAAGTTTTTTTTAATTAATTATTTTTTACTCTTTTGGGCTCGTGATTTCTCGTACAACGCCTTAGCTGTTTTTTACACATTTGAGGATCGTCATCCCCTGGCCCCATAGGCTATGGCCTATAATGGCTAAAATGTGAGGTCCTCAATCAGTTTTGGGAGTTTTCAACTCTTGGCCCAAAATGGCAATGGATGCCGTCGCGCCTAAATATCATATGCTTGAGCTAAGGCAGGAGCATAATCCCACAGAAATTATATTTATTTTTTAATCCATTGTCGTCTTTAAAATCTTGATTATAAATTGGGCAAATTTTACTCAGGTCTCTGATTTTAATGGTTATTATCACACAAGTCCACATTTTTAAATTTATATCATTGGGTTCCCTAGGTTTTCAAAAATTATCATCTGGGTCCTTTTTTATTTTTTTATTATTAAAAAATATACAAAATTACCATTATATCCTTACCCTCTCAATCTCCACATATCCGGCAGCCGCGCCGCCCTGCGCTGTCTCCGGCGGCCTCGCGCGGCCGCACGAC
>JAEMOT010002990.1:109342-122518 GCA_019297695.1 Apostasia ramifera
GAAACACATAAGTTAATTATATGACATGCACATCTAACATGAAAAAGAGAACCATAAAGAGGAAGCGTTAAAAATTGCTGTAAAAAATTAACTGCAGAATTATTATTCGAGGCATTATCCAAAGTAATACTAAAAATTTTATTTTCTATACCATAAATTTTACAAACATTGCGAATGTAAGAAAAAATGGTTGAACCCGTATGAGCCTCATCTAATACATCTAGAGATAATATCCGTTTCTGCATTCCCCACTGTCCATCTATCCAATGACAAGTAACAACTAAATAACTCGCGCCAGTAATACTAGTCCAAATATCGGATGTTAAACTAACCCTACAACTAATATTACTGAGGTGTTCGATAAGAGATTTTCTATATTCATCGTACATTGACATACAATCTTTCTTAAGTGTATGCCTAGAAATACGGGTATATTGAGGCTGTAAATATTGAACAAAATATTCTAAAAATTCCTCTTTTTCACATAGAGTAAACGGCTGTTCAGTTCGTACTACAAACCGAACTAAACCTCGACGTGCTGTATCATTCCTAAATGCCCACGGCCTAGATCAACTCTGTGGATTGAGTTGTGTTTGGGTTGGCTCTATAATAGTAGGTTGACAAGTTTTTTCATCAAACTTATGAAATCTAACTAGGTGCTTCTTAAATGTACCAGTCCCACCACCAGTACCGCCCTGTTTGTAAGAATATTGATTCTTACAAATTTTACAAATAGCGATATATTCAGGTCTCTCTGCATTGCTATTCGGTTTAATTTGTAAATCAAAAAACTCTCATACCTTACTGCGTTTCGTCCGAGACTTGTTAAAGATACTTGATGATTGAGTTGACAGGCCAGTGCCGGTGCCAACATCTCCACTTGCCTCAGGATCATGTTCCGCCGATAGATCGAGATCAGGTTCAGAAGTTTCGTCAAAGTTCTCACCGAGTGCAGGAAGACGATCGAGTTCTGCAACGTACTTCGGATCTACATTCCCTCGGCGACTTGAGGAAGAACCGCCAGAGAATCGACGTTGGGGAAGCCATTAAAACGTATTTGCAGATTTTTTTCACAGAGCAGGAGAACAGAAATAATTGATGAAAATTATAGGAATTATCGTTATAAAAATTATACCATTTATAGAAGTTCAATACTTATTATAAAGTCCAAAATAACCTTAAAACGGTCAAATGACCGTTCAGTTTTTTTTAAAAAAAAATTTTTTTTTTTTAATTTATCTGCTGAAGCTGGCAGCATCAATGCTGCCAGCTGCAGCGCTGGGGAGCAGCGCCCGAGGCCCGCGTGGCGCGTGCGCCGCGCGGGCGCTGCGCCCAACTATTAAAAAATAAATAAATAAATTCCGGTTCGGTTCCGAACCGGTAATCCGGTTCAGTTCCGAACCGGATAACCGGTTCTGCTTACGCAGAACTAGTCCGGACCGGTTCTGCGGCCCGGAACCGGTTAGAACCGGTCCGGTTCAACCGGTTTTGGACCGAACCGGTTCTTACTGGACCGGTTTCGGACCAGTTCCGGGTCGAACCGGTCCAATAAACAGCCCTATGTGTCGCTTATTTTTCGAGAAGATAATGATGTATTTTATAGATAAATTAATTTGATTTTAATTTGGCATGAAGAATCAGGCTTGTATGAAAAATTTTTAACTCATACTAAAAATATTTCAACATTTTTTTTTAAAGTCCTTGAACTTTTCAGAGCTTGCCTCACAATAACTAATTAAGATTAATTTGACTTGTCATAAAATTCATAATTTTGTCGTGATATATGTATATGATAAAAATAAAATTAATTATATTAAAAATTATATAAAATATGAAATAAAATTTAATTAATATATTAAAAATTCAAAATAATAAGATCGGATAAGCTTCTCTTCACTTACCGCTAATTTCCATTCTTAAATTCTCAAAATTTAAGGTAGCAATTAATTAAAATGAAAAAAATATTTTAGTTGAATTTCAAATAAGTTTAAACCTTGATCTTCAATTATTATTATAATATTAATTTTTCTTTTTTTTTTATACTATAGTGTATAATAGTAATTTTTAATATTTAAATATATATTTAAATTGTTAAAATAGTATTTTAATAATCAAACTTTATATAATCTATAAAAAATATTTTACATGAAAAACTTTTTTAAAAAAAGAGACCCAACTCTTGATTCATTATAGGGCTAGTAGGGTTTGACTATAACAAAATTATACCTGTATAAACTCGTAGCTCGTTAATACTACATAAAATCACCCAATCTTAAGATCAAAATTTTTTTAATAAGTATCATCTTTTTTATATAATAAATCATTGTAATAATTGGGTGGTGCGAGGCTGAATGGGATAGATATGGGTGGCAGAAATGGAACAAGGTGAGACAGAAAAGAGAGGTTAGAAGTAGGTATGAAACAGATATGACATAGTTAAACGAAAATATAGTGAATACGAGTTTTGTTTAATTAAACTCAAATTTATTATGTTGCCATCTTTATTAATGATAATACTAATCAGGCTCGATTGCTCAAATATTAAAAAGTGATGTTATACCCTGGAGCCAGATGTAATTTAGCTTTAATTCAGTTTTAATTAGGACCGTTAACGGTTCGATCTCGAGCCGATTCGACCTCATCTCAAGATTGAGTTGAAAGTTTTTGATTCGATCCAGAGAATGAACCAGAAGAGTTCAATCTGATCTCGATTCAAGCTGGGTCTGACTCATTTGTTATCGATTCATGAAGCTCGATCCGAGCTAAAATTGATCCGACTTTCAGTTAATTTTCGATCTTTTATCTAGTTATTATGTATAAATATATTTGTTCATCCAATCAGCTTAAACTATAGCTATTCGCTTTGATCTGTTATTTAAAGATAAAAATAAAAAATAATTATAATAAATATAATTTAAATGATTATAGAGAAAATTCTAATGAAAGTCTAATGAAGTCTTTCAACAGACTACTGAAAAAACTACATACTAAATCTAATTATATATAAAAATATATATGTAATATTTTTTATTTTTTTAATCGATCCAATTTCGAGTCATCTTAATCTGATCCTGTGCCGGCTCAAGATTGGATTGATAAAAGTTTTGATCCAAAAAATTGACTCATTAGTTGGCTCATTTAGATGAAATTGAGCTCGATTTGATTCAAAATTCAATTCAATTTTTGAGCTATTTTTGATCTTCGAGCAAAATTAACAGCCATACATTTAATTTAGCTATTTTTTTTGGCATTGAAATTTTTTTTTTTTTTTTTTTTTTTGGCCAATCATTGGTAGGCTTTTTTTTGTTGTCCTCGGAACGCCAGGATTTCAAACAAGGCAAAAAATGGCCAAAAAAAAAACAAAAAAAATATGGTGGAAGGCCGGCCTTTGCTAATCGATCAACTTTCACTCTATTTTTATAGGAAATTTCGTTAGTTTTGGTGACTCTATTTAGTGCTGATGTCGTGATAGCCATTTTAGCCGGCCAAACAGTTCAACCAGCCGAATCTAATAATAATACTCCTTTTGTAAAGTCCTAGAATCAATCAATCTTTCTTCAATTCTAATTTTCCTATACGGGTAACCTCGGCTTTGTTTCTCTTCTTCTCGCTCTGTTATTCCTCCTTCTAGCCTGTAACACTGACCACGCAATCGGTAAAATATGCCATGCTTACGCAAACGACCCCTCCTTTACATTAGGGCTGCTTTTAGCTTCACTGACTATTTCACCTCCTGAAATTTTGAGTGTGCATAGCGTAATTAATTAAGAATGAATGAGTAAGGCATAAATAAAACTAAATAGTGTGGCATGTAGATAATTATCTCTTTTTTTTGGTCCTCAGAACGCCAGGATTTCGAACAAGGCAAAGAATGGCATGACTGCGTGAGCTTCATTAATTAATTAAAAAAAAAAACTGTGGTGGAAGGCCGGGCCTTTGCTAATCGATCAACTTTCACTCAATTTTTATAGGAAATTTCGTTAGTTTTGGTCACCACATTTAGTGTTGATGTCGCGATCCCTTTTAGCCGGTCAAACAGTTCAGTCACCCGAATCTAATAATTACTCCTTTTGTAAAGTCCTAGGATAAATCAATCTTTCTTCAATTCTATTTTTCCTATACGGGTAACATCGGCTTTGTTTTTCTTCTTCTCGCTCTGTTATTCCTCCTTCTAGCCTGTAACACAGACCACGTAATTGAAAAAATATGCCATGCTTACGCAAGCGAGCCCTCCTTGACATTAAGGCCTCGTTTGTTTTGAGTCAAATTTTTTACTCAACACAAATTTTAACTATAAAAGTTAACTTTATTTCGCATGCAATACAAACGAAGCCTAAGGCTGCTTTTAGCTCCACTGACTATTTCACCTCCTGGAATGACGATGATCCCTACTGCTACGATTGGAAGGGCGTCGATTGCAACCCTCTCGATGCTTGGGACCGTGTCACCAGCATCTTCATCTCCGATGACCCCACCCTTGTCAGCACCCTCACTGACCTCCCCTTCCTGAGAAACATCCAATTCAGAAACCTCCCTGGCCTCAGCGGCTCCATCCCCGCCTCCCTTGCCTCGGCACTATCGAACTCAGCCATAATTCTCTCTCTGGCCATCTGCCCGCCTTCCACTCTACTAACTGCTACGATTTAAATCGGACCACCTTTCTCGTAAATTTGATGTGGCTAGACCTTAGTCACAACAACCAGTTCGGGTGGGTTCCTGTAACGACCTCGGCTTTTACCTCAGTCGTTATCCAATTTTTTTTTATCCTCAAATAATTCTATTATATCTTAATATAAATTTGTCTTCAATATATAATTACTACATTACACCATAAATAAATATAAAATCTTAAACACAAATAATCTAAATAATCTTCTAATTGTCTCTCACCCATGTCTCTTATGTTTGTGCTAAATCTGTAAAAATATTACTGAGAATGGCGTCAGTCCACCAACAAGACTCAGTAGGAGATATTAACTAGCTATGAGTCACATAAAATATTTAATAAGATTTTATGATCACAAAATTATTATTTTGAGATTTAAGAGAATTATTACATGCATATACAGCAATATCCATCAACTTATATCAAATAAATAAATAACATGATAGCATTGACTATGATAATTATGCGTACTTAAATTGTATAACAGAAGATATCAAATAAGAATTTATAACAAGAGTATTATCAAATAAAAGAGTAAGTATATCATGAGTTTCTTATGAACAATTGAGCAGTATAAATGCATGATAAATTATTAGCACAATACGAATACTAAACATAAACGAGTGTAACATAATTTGCTTAATAATTATAATGTAAACATGATAACAAGATAATTATAAAAAATATAATTAATGAGTAAATTTTTTTTAATTAATTTTATTTTACTCTTTTGGGCACGTGATTTTTCGTACTACGTCTCAGCTGCATTTTACACATTTGGGGATCGTCATCCCCTGGCCCCATAGGCTATGACCCATAATGGCTAAAATGTGAGGTCCTTAATCAGTTTTGGGAGTTTTCACCTTCTGGCCTAAAATGATAATAGATGCTGTCGCGCCTAAATATAATATGCTTGAGCTAAGGCAGGAGCATAATCCCACTGAAATTATATTTATCTTTTAATCTATTATCGCCTTTAAAATCTTGATTATAAATTTAGTCACATAGGAAGCTCATACACTTGCCTAAATATTATATTATATCTTTGAATGCGACAAGTCTGTACACTTGTCCTCTCGTAGGTGTTACAAACACAAGTCAATATATTCACATCGAATATGAAGACCAAGTTCATACACTTATCCTCCCATAGGTGTCACAATCACGAGTCAATATATTCATATCGAATGTGATGACAAGTCCATACTCTTGTACTCCCTTAGGTGTCACAGTCGTAAGTCCTCTCGTAAGTGTCACAAATACAAGTCAATATATTCACATTGAGCAACAATAAGTCGGTACACTTGTTCTCCCATAGGTGATACAAATACAAGTCAATATATTCACATCAAATGTGATGACAAGTCCGTACACTTATCTTCCCGTAAGTGTCACAAATATAAGTCAATATATTCACATCGAATGTGATGATAAATCCGTACACTTGTTCTCCCATAGGTGTCACAATCATGAGTCAATATATTCATATCGAATGTGACGACAAGTTCATACACTTGTCCTCCCTTAGGTATCACAGTCGAAAAAAAGAGGCATATCATTATATAATACAGTTATATCTTCATTGAAGAAACAAATAGAATCAGCAATTAATTCATTACATACACCATACATTATTAAACTTTCACAATCCATATTGTACATCATAATCTCGATAGTTTAATTTTTAAGTCATCCCTACTTTTTTACTTAAATTTCTATAGTAATCTAGCAATCACCAATAAAAGCAATTATGATATCTTCAAGGATATTTTAATCTAAATTAATAAAGATCATTAACTCTACACATATAATTCATAAAACCTAATCAAAGTTTAACGAGAGTATGATTAAAACTAATAATATAACCATAATTCACATTTGAGTCTCACATTAAAGTGAGTCAAATTGAATCATGATCAATTCCAAATTTCACATTTATATCACTCTATGATTATAAAAATATCATCACTATTCGAGTTTAAACCATCTATCAATAAATCTAATTAGCATAAATTTTATATTTCAAATTATCAAGGATTAATTAAATCATCAATCCTTAATATCTCATAGTATTTGAAATCGATTCATATGTCCAATTCTTCTAAATATAATAACTAATACATCTGCCAATGTAACTCAATTATTTGGACTTCTAATAATAAAGTATATATTTTTAGGTTAATTAATAAAAATACTATATTAATATGACAAATAATCTAATAATCTCTAAATTTACATTCAATAGCAATCATCCGACATAAGAAATTTTTATTTGATCTATATGTGATCATAAGCTCTTTTAAAAATAGATTTTTATGTCAAATTTCTCTAATAAAATCTCATCCAAAATGAACTTTTTAAAAGAAGATTTATACATAAAAGTTGTAGTATAATATATTCTCTATCTTCATATTAAATAATCTAAGCCCATAAACGAAATTTATAACCAAAAATATGAAGAAAATATCAGCAATATAATAAAATAAAATTTTACAAATAATTAAATATTAAATTTATTCAATCCTTATCAAATTATTATAAATCAAATTATGCGAATTTTTATCTTTGATTAATTTAAGGGGGCGTTTAGTTCAGTGTTATCTCAATGTTATGTTATGTTATTTTTAGAAAATAATTATTTAGTTTAATGACATATTTAAATAACATTATAATTAATTACATTTAGATGTCACCCCAAATCGGGCGACATCTCAAGATAACACCGTCAATTTGTCATTATAATGTCAATAACTTCCAACTAAATAAAAATAATTTTGATAGCATTGATATTTTCTAATATCATAACATTGAACAAAACAAATATCCATTGACGAACCAAACGCCTCCTAAACCCTAATAGTTAGAGATTTGTTATTATTCTTTAAATTTTGAATTTATGAAATTTAATTATCCCTTAATTTTAGCCTTGGGAGAAATACCAGATTTACCCTTAGATTGAGTTATTAAAGAAAATAATGTTTCTCTCATCTCACATATCGATTCATCCCTCTCCCAATTCATAACCGCCAGCCTAGCCCCTAGAAGAAGAGAATTAGAGATCCGAGGCATCACAACATTTCTCCTTCGAATCGGCAACCATGGAAGAATGATTTCAAAGATTCGGATGAGAAGGCAAAAGGAAAAGGAGGAAGAAAAAAGATATATTTTCATGATTCATTGAGCTCATAACCATATCCCTTAAATATCTCAATTTTGATAAATATCCTCATGAGATTTTTAAATCAATAAATATCCAAATAAATTATGAGATTTTAAATAAATTCAAATTTAAATTAAAAAAATAATTTCTTAATATTTCTCTTAATATTTTCAAATAAATACTAGATTTTACAAAAAATATTTCTGCATCCAATATTTCTTTTATCATTTTTTCTATGTCATTTTTGGAGATTAAATAAATCAAAAGTATCACCCAAAATTTCTTCTATATTTTCTATACCAAAATACCATAAATATTATTTATCACCCAAATTTATACATACAATTCCAATTTATAATACATATCAAATCTAAATTTTCAGTATGTTACAGTCCCGGCTCAGATAAATGAGTTGACTCATTTTAGAGGTTTCAATGTGAGCTACAATGATATGAACTTTGGGAGAACCACACCCCAAAAGCTAGCTCATAGGAGTGGAGAGCCTAAAGTTCATATAAACCCCACATTAGAATCTCATACTTTCAATGTAGGACTCAAGTCCCATACCTTGCAATTGGATCGTAACATACAACCAGCTCTACGGTTTGATATCTCCTGGACCCGTGACGGCCTGGTTCGGCCGCGTCGCTTACTCGAACAATTTGCGCCTCTGCGGACCGCTGCACACTTGCAACGTCCGGTAGATTTTGCTTGAAATTGTACGCAATGTTAACTTTGCTTGCTATCCAGCCTTCAATTCCGTTTCCGTTCAGAAATCTTAATAAGATCTGCTCGCATGATTTGCGGCCGGATGTCGTCCGGCTTAACTTGCCGGCAAGAAGCGTGATAACAGTCTTATATTCCTCACAAAATTAATCAATTTTTATTTCTCATGAAATATGTACGATTGGAATTGATTCTTACTACACTTTTTTTTTTAAAAAAATAAAAAATTATCTCACATTCTTTATGCTTTCTAACTTGATAACTCATTTTATTTTAAATAATGCTGCACTTTCTCGATATATAATCCAAGGCTCTGTTTGGTAATAAGAAAAAAAAAAAAGGAGATTTGGTTGAAATTTTTAATCATTTTTGAAAAATGTGTATGATTTGAAATAAAGTAAATTAATTATATTAAAAATTGTGTAGGATGTGAAGTAAAGTTGATTGATTTATTGAGGATTGTGTTGGATGTGAAATAAAGTGATTGTTTAATATTGAAATTTGTGTGAGATGAAATATAAAATAATTTTTTAAATTTTTTTAAAATAAATTTAAGATTTTAGTCATGGCTAATTTTAGCCATGGTTTTTAGCCCATTAAAGATTTAGATAATGATTATTGTATTTATATAACTAAATAAAATTATAATTTTTGTCTACTTAGACGAAAAATATTAAAATATGTTGATAATATTTGTTACTTTCTTGATATATAATCTGAAAGATGTAGATAATGATTATTGTATTTATATAATTAAATAGAATTATAATTTTTTGTTTACTTAGATGAAAAATTTAAAATATGTTGATAATGAAAGTAAACTTCGAAGAAGGAGTGCAGAAGAAAATTGAATCGTTGCTTGCTCCTACTAAAACAGTTAGTGGTAATAGAGGGAGATAAATAATATATAGCAGATGAACGAATGAGATTGTTTAAAGTAATTCAGAAAGATCCTCTTGTATCCACTAACCAGCTCAGCGAGCTAATAAGAAAAACTTGTCAAAAGCTAATTACAAAGTAGTACTTTACTAGCCTTTGAGCTAGCTAAGGCTTTTTCCACTCTCCCCTACTCCAAGTGATGGAAGAGGATTTTTATAGACATCCTTGATAAAAATTAGCGGGGACAGGTGAAATACTCGTCCGTAATGGCCAAGAATAAGTGAGCATTGTGACGCCTGTAAATTGAAAAGCGATATACCGGTTGCTGGCTTGTAAACCCGTAAAATACTACCACGTGTCTCTCTTAGACTAAGTTCAGCACAAACTCAATGATGGCAGAAGTTTCTGAGATATGAAAACATATCTTGCCGCCAAAGATATCACTGATTTGTCAGGAGAGAATGGAGTTTATAGAGTAGTAGAGCAGGAGTGAATAAACTGACTTGCTTTGCTGGCACTCAATGAAAGGAACATCCGCTACTCGTATGATTTGACTTGAAGATCATACTTATAGAGAACAAGTAACAAGAGCTTACTACGAGTAAACAAAATATCCTTGATGTAACATTAATTAAAATTAAATTTATTTATAACTAAATAAAGTAAATTTGGTATTTACTTAGTATATTTTTTATAGAATTCTTATGTATATTTTTGTAACATCTTACGTTGTAAATGTAAAAGAATTGCCCCAATTGAGTCTTCGCAAGAAATCACTTATCCTAGTACTACTCTAAATGAATCATGTTTAGCTACGAAGTTTTTCATTATTAGCTTTACAGTTTTACCACAAAAGATATATTTATTATTTAAAATCATGTTATTTACTAATATAGATCAAGATTGAACTTCCCTCTTTTTTTGATGTTGTGCGAGTCATTCCTATTTTTCTTCACCGAGAAGTCTGCCAAGAGTTATTTCTTATCTGAGTAATTTCAATTCAACCGTATGAACATCATCCCAAGAATTACTCCCCGCTTTCTTCAATTTTGAGTCATCACAATTGTGTGTGTATCTTTATATGTATATATTGTTACATAATTATATATGTAAACATATAAGTATATACATATATTATGTACAAATATGTTTATATATACATATGAATATACACATATACTCAAGCATACCATAATATTCTATTATAAAAAAGTAAAATTATTATTTGTATTGATTTTAAGGAACTGCATGACTTAGGTATTTTGCTATGTGTCATGTATACTAGTACCACTCTAGCTTAAGTATACTTAACTATAAATTTTCTCACCGCTACCTTATAATTTTACTTTAAAAAGTGCCTCTACATTTAGGATTATGCAATTTACTTATTCAGTTTAAGAATTTACATATTTTTTTAATGTGATTATTCATTCATGTACCTCTCTTACTACTTATTATTTGAGCTAGAAACTTGCCAAAAAAAAACTTTTTACTCCAATTATTTACTTTTTTTGGAATATCACTCGACAATTGCTCTCCATTCTCTTCAATCACAGGATATTACTATGTATTCTATCTAGTACTTTTTTCAAAGAAACATATGGGGTAGCTCGAGTCTCTTTTAGGCAAGATCTACTTAACTTCTCCCCATCAATGAACTCAACAAGAACTTCTAAAAAAAAATGAAATTTGAACATAGATCAAGTCAACAAAAATAAGGTGCCCACTTATCAAAAAAAAAGAACTAGGTGCACAAGTTTGATTTTATCTTTCCATGAAATAGTTTGATTTGAATACAACATTATATTGATTTGAGTAAATTGTCTCCGGGTCCCTGAGGCCATTCAAGCACTTCAAATAAGTCTTTAAAATTTAAATTACTCTACATAAGTAATTTGGTTCTTTTCGTAATTATATAATTATTAAAAGACAAAAATACTATGACCTAAGTGTGCCGCTGCTATGCCACATCCCGAGCATGCGCGGCCGGTGCTCGCGCATAGGTCGCGTCGCTGCGGTTTGCTTGCGTAGGGCTTGCGCATGCTCAAGTGCAGGGGACGCACCAGCGGCTGTGCACAGGTCTCACGTGCGGCCTGCGCGCATAACCTATGCGCGCATGCCGTGGTATTTTATTTTTTAATAATTATATAATTATGAAAGAAACCAAATTGAAATTGGAGTTGAAGATCAAAGATCTATGTGAAATAATTTAAATTTTAGAACCTATTTGAAGCACCTAAGTAACATCAGAGACCCAAAGTCAATATACTCTAATTGGTTCTCATCCTACAGTAATATCTTAAAATAAAACTGGTCGACGGCTTGAATTAGGCTGCTTGAGAGATCTAGAAGATTTTTCGTTGGTGACAGATCGGATCAAATGGACACAATTTTTTTTCTCAAAAAAAAAAAAATTGACACAAAATTCTAAGAGAACGCGTACCGTGCTCCATGAGCACGATGCAGGCGGGCGGACACGAGGCCGTGTGGCGGCGCGGCCCCCACGTGCGTCAAAAGGGATAAATTATTACATCCGGATGCAAACCAGAGGCCGCCATGTTTACCCGAACCCACCTGTATTTCACACATGGCGGGCTCTAATTGGCATCTGAATGGTGCTCCATCCGGATGCAATAATTTGTCAAACGGCGCCCTCACTTTGTTTTTAATTATATTGTATTTTTTATAGAAATATAATATTGTAATAAAAAAATAATTTTCATTTCACGCCAATGGAATTGGAACACAGTTTTGTATAAATTATATTAAAATACAGTTTCAACTATTGAATTTCAAGTAGATCCCTAAAACTTATATTCAAATATAATCTCTGCCGTGCAAATTATATTATAATTTAATTAATTCTAATTTTATAAACTTTTTTGGTTGTGATTTTAAATTATATATTTCAGATTATATTTAAACACTAATTTAGCAACAAAATTTTATATTGAGCTACATAAATTTATTTATATATAATTTTAGCAATATAAATATAATTTCACTTTTGAGTGCTCAATTGTAATTTTAACTTTGGGAGCATATATGAATACGATTTCAACATTATACATAATTGTAGCTATAAAATTTATATTAGAATACGATTTTGTAATTCACACATTGCTTATCTTTTTAAATTATATCCTAGAATTCATATTCAAGTTTGTTTTTGATTATAAATTTACTAGTTAAATTATATTAAATGTAATTAAATATAATTTTAACAATAAAATTTTAAATTAAGTTAAAATGAAATTTTATTTTATTTTATTTTATTTTTTTCAAGTGGCGAGGACCATTGGTCCTGCATTTTTGCAGCTGTACATAAAAAAAAAAAAAAAAGAATTTGCTTTTTGGTAAAGAATTTTGCCAAAATTATATTTTCCATTATTTGGTTGTTGAGCTCCATCCAAACGGAATTGAACTGATTCGCTGGGAGCCACTTGGGCGTTACCGATCCGATTTCGAGCCGAGCTAATACGGGCTCGAAATCAAATTAATTACATTTCGATCAACTCGAAATTGACTCGAGCTCGATTGAGTTAGACTTCGAGCCGGCTCGAGTCAATTCCAATTGTCTTCGAGCCGATTTCGAATCATTTTCGAGCCGGCTTGAAAATAAATCAAATCTCAATTTTTCTTGAGCCGATCTAAGCCTAGTAAGCTCGACTCTATCCGACTCGAGATTGGCTCTGTTTATAATATATATATATATATATATATATATATATATATATATATATAT
>JAEMOT010002991.1:4087-14789 GCA_019297695.1 Apostasia ramifera
CCTTGAAGGCTGTTGTAACCCCTCTGCATCCCATTGGGATCCCCCACCCCCGCGTTGGATTAAGGTGAACTTTGATGGCTCCGTTAAACAGAACGGTGTGACAGGCGCAGGAGGAGTTGTCCGAGATCATCAAGGCAATTTCCTCGCAGCAACGGGTTCCAAGCTCTACACTTATGCCACTCAGACAGCAGAAGCGAGGGGAGCCCTCATTGCGGTGTCAGCCGCCCAGGAGTGGGCGATCACGGCAGACGGGATTTGGATAGAGGGTGACTCAGCGGACCTTCAGCGGGCAGCCAGAGGACACCCTCCCGACAAGACCACGGCCCAGATTGCCGAACTTTTTTGCGCCTTCAAGGCTTATAGAGTTTCTCATGTATACAGAGCCGCTAATAAAGCGGCCGATTTTATTGCTTCCTTTTCTTGCTTAGATGACATAGAGTGGCGAAGGGGCATGTCCCTCTCACTCGATTTTTGTGCGATTCTCGACGAGGATCGAACTTTTTGTACCTGATGTATCTTTTTACTGTTATAGTATTATAGGCTACGGCCGAATTTCAAGGAACCCAAAAACTTTGGGATAGCATCTCCCCATTGCTGGATGCAGAAACTCCAGCCATTGTGGGAGGTGACTTCAACTGCATCCTTTCACAAGAAGACAAGCGAGGAGGCAAGCCTTTCATCTCTACGGAGGCCCACAATGAGTTTGCCAGCTTCCTAGCCAATAACGATCTTCATGATGGCTGGAATGGGGGTCAGCGTTACTATTGGTGCAACAACAAGAAGGGGAAAGCTCGTATGTGAGTTAGATTGGACAGAGTCTGCTTCAACTCAGCGGCTTTATCTGCTCTCCCAGGCTCTGCTGTTACTCACCTTACCAGAATTGGGTCAGAACATTGCCCGCTTCTGGTTCATGGTAGAAACTTAGAGTTTAAACCGCAGGGCGGCATCCTGAAATTTGAAGATGTCTGGCTTGACGAAGAGGGTTCCAAGGATATTGTGGTTAGGGAATGGCATAAACCTGCTCATGGTAGCCCGCCCGCCATCCTTAACCACAAGTTTGCCCGCACACTTCGCGCCCTTAAGATTTGGAGTCGGGAGAAGTTTGGGGATATCCACGCCAGAGCCAAAGATCTTGAGAGCAGAATTGCAGAGCTTCAACTTAGGGAGTCTGTCGGCACTGGCCTGAATGACAGTGAGTTGGGTTGCCTTTTACAGTTGATTGCAGATTACAATACCACACTTAGCAGACTGGAGACTTGGTGGCTACAAAGAGCCAAAGTGAAGTGGGCCAAGTGTGGGGATCGCAACTCTTCCTTCTTCCATAAAGCTGCGACTTGCCGGAAGCGTACCAACCACATCCATCGCCTAGTTGGGCAAGATGGTGAGGAAATCACAGATAAAGAAGGGATCTAAACTGCTTTGGTTAGCCACTTCTCCTCAAAATGGAGGCCCCCCATTGCCCCTTTGTCTGAGCTGAGCATTCCCCCACCCAGAGCTACGATCTCTCAAGATGATGCTTTCAAAATCGGCTCACCTATCAGCAATGAGGAGATTGTAGCTGCTATCAACTCTCTTGGCAACAATAAGGCTCCTAGTATCGATGGCATAACAGGCTCCTTCCTTAAGGGCTACTGGAGTGCTACCAGCTCTGATGTCTTGACGGCTGTTCACCATTTCTTTAGTTATGGGTCCATGCCAAAGCGTTGGAAGGATACGCTAGTGGTTCTTATCCCTAAAGTACAGGGTGCTGAACTCCCCTCCCAATTCAGACCTATTAGCCTTTGCACTACCATCTACAAAGTCATCGCCAAGATCCTTATCAATCGGGTGAAGGATGTCCTCAGCTCTCTCATCTCTCAGGAACAAGGAGCCTTTGTTCCGGGCCGTGGCATTGCTGACAACTGCCTGCTAGCTCAGGAAATCATGCAGAAGTTAGCTTCTTCTGAATCCTCCACTGGCTACATGTCCGTCAAAGTTGATATGGAACAGGCCTACGACAGAATGAGGTGGGACTTTCTACAGAAAATTCTTAAGCACTTTGGCTTCCCAGACACCTGGAGCAGATGGGCCTTAGCTTGTGTTGAAGCTCCGAGATTTGCTTTGATGATAAATGGCCAGAAATCTAGCTGGATTGAAGCCACCTGTGGCTTCCGACAGGGGTGTCCTCTATCTCCGTACTTATTTATTCTTTGCTCTGAATTGCTTTCTCTCCTTATCAACCAACATCAGAACAGAGATGGTCTGCTTGGGATCCGAACTACAGCACTTGGGCCCCTTATCACCCACCTTCTGTTTGCAGATGACATCCTCATGTTTGCCCCCGCCACCTGCAGAGCTGTCAGAGTCCTCAACAGTATCTTCGATACTTATTGCAGTTGGTCTGGACAGAAAATCAACAAGGCTAAATCCTCCATTTGTTTTAGCAAGAAGATAAAGGGAAGCAGGAAGCGCATGATTGCTAACAAATGGGGCTTCCGTACACAAGTTGAGGGCAAGTACTTGGGCATTCCGCTCATCAGCAGGAGGCCAGTAAAAGCCGACTTCCATCAGATTATTGAATCTGTTAGGGGAAGAATTTCTTCGTGGGGCACCAGGCACCTATCCCTTGCTGGCAGAGTCACACTCATTAATAGCGTGCTCACCTCTATTCGTATCTTCTCCCTCTCCCATACTTTTGTGCCTGATAATGTTTTGGCGGAGATTGAGAAATTAATTAGACGCTTTCTATGGAGTGGCAACCTAAATTCGAACGCAGCTCATCTAGTGGCATGGGAGCATGTAACCAAGCCAAAGAATGCTGGGGGGTTGGGCATCCACCGTTTGGAGGAATGACGCTCTATTCTCATGGCCAAGCTAGCCTTCAATTTTCTTAATAATGCGGACACTCTTTGGGTCAAATGCTTCCAGGCCAAGTATGGAAACAGAGAGAATACCTTCTCCACCAAAAGAGGTGATTCGTGGCCTACCTTCATCAATACTACTGAAATGCCCCCCTTGAACGTTCAGCAGCTCCTTCAGGCGAACGGTGAATGGAACCATTCTGAGCTCCTTAAATTCTTTGGCCCTGAGTTAGCGCTGAGAATAGGTAAGCTACCGAGGCTCGACAAGGAGGAGAGGGACAGCCTTATCTGGCTTAAGTCTGATTCTACCAAATCCCCCACCGCAGCTCTGTATAGAGATCTCTTTCGCGGCAGAGAACTCCCACACAGTTGGGTCTGGAAGTTGCGCGCTCAACCACGCTTTGTCACCTTTCTCTGGAGAATTTGTTGTGACGCTATCCCTACTTTTTCCTGGCTCAAGCGTAGACGCCTGCGGGAGTCTAATAATTGCCCATGGGGTTGCTCTGCCGAAGAGGATGTGCAACACTTTGTCTGTGAGTGTAGCTTCACCTGCGCCGTCTTTGATGCCATACAACGGGAGGAGGCGGAGTTAGCAACTGGGGCTGATGGTGTGCTACCTACTAGTCCACTGACCCCACAGCAGCATGACCCAGTCAGTCGGAAGTGCAACAAACGAAAGGCTTCCACCACAGCTGTGTCAAATGCAAAAGCGCAGAAAGTGCAGCCTGCAACCCCCATTTCAGTTGCTGATTTCTGTCCAGCCAGCTCTACATCTCTCCCTACCTTGCAAGGCACGGGGCAGAACCCGCCTAAGAGAAAGCGTGATGATGTCCTCACCACTCTGAGCCCTCATAACTGGCATGATGACGGCGACATATCCCGCCGCAAAACACCCAGACCTGCTGACAGCAGCAGGAACTCCTTTTTTGCTAACCTTTTTTCTGCAGGTTGCGGCGACGAAGATGAATCCAATACAAGACCGGGGCTGCGGAACCGACTCCCTACGGCTGCTCCTTGCGGTGCGCAGCCCCGGACTGCTGCCGCAACTACTGCAGCAGCACAACCTGCTGCTGCCGAAGCTACAGCAGCAGAACCAGCTGCTGCCGCAGCTACAGCAGCAGCAGCCTGCTGCTGTCCCAGCAGGTGCAGCAGTCCAAGCTGCTGCTGTGACAGCAGCAGCAGCAGCACAAGCTGCTGCTGTGGCAGCAGCACAAGCTGCTGCTGTGGCAGCAGCAGCTAAACCAGCTGCTGCTGTGACAGCAGCAGATAATCCAGCTGCTGCTGTTACAGCAGCAGCACTTCCCACTGCTGCTGCTGTTACAGCAGCAGCACTTCCCACTGCTGCTGCTGTAACAGCAGCAGCTCTTTCCGTGGCTGCTGCTGTTGCCACAGCAGCAATACCTGCTGCTGTAGCAACAGCAGCAACCCCAGCTGCTGCTGCTGCAGCAACCAGTGCTGCTGTAGCAGCAGAGTACAACTCTGCTGCTGCAGCGGCGAGCCTTTCAGCTGCTGTAACAGCAGCTGAATCTGCTGTAGCAGCTGCAGGATTTATTTCTACAGCTGCTACAACAGTTATTCCTGCTGCTGTAACGTCCCAATCTCGCGATGGTCATCTCCTACAGATTTTTCTCAGCAACTTGCAGTCACGAATTCAAAAAAATCCAGCCGATCCTCAGGCAATCCGAGCGGTGGCTGCTTTGTACCACTGTTGGCGAGCTCGCAACGGACGTGTCCACAACAAACCCTTCCCGTTGCCTAGAGTTATCGCTGCACTTGTTCATTTGGGAACTGGGATCCCAACAGCCTTGAAGGCTGCTGTTACCCCTCTGCTTCCCATTGGGATCCCCCACCCCCACGATGGATTAAGGTGAACTTTGATGGCTCTGTTAAACAAAACGGTGCAGCAGGTGCAGGTGGAGTTGTTCGAGATCATCAAGGAAATTTCCTAGCAGCTATTGGTTCCAAGCTCTACACTCTTGCCACTCCGACAGCAGAAACAATGGGAGCCCTCATTGCGGTGATAGCCGCCCAGGAGTGGGTGGCTATGGCGGACAGGATTTGGATAGAGGGCGATTCAGCCACCACTGTTGCGGACCTTCAGCGTGCAGCCAGAGGACACCCTTCTGACAGGACCACGGCCCGGATTGCCGAACTTTTTTGCGCCTTCAAGGCTTATAGAGTTACTCATGTATATAGAGCCGCTAATAAAGCGGCCGATTTTATTGCTTCCTTTTCTTGTTTAGATGACATAGAGTGGCGGAGGGGCATGTCCCTCCCACTCGATTTTTGTGCGATCCTCGACGAGGATCGAACCTTTTGTACCTGATGTATCTTTTTTTACTGTTATAGTATTATAGGCTACGGCCGAATTTCAAGGAACCCAAAAACTTTGCCTTTAAAAACTTTAGAGCTCTCATTTGCAGGTTTGACCAGCGTTGACCAAGGCGGAGAGCTGGGGAACAAGCGCTCGGGGGGGAGGCCAGCCTCCCCGCCGGAAACTCGTGGACGGTGCAGCAAGGAGGAAGAAGGAGGACTGGTGGCTGCTGCTGTAGCTAAAATGGAAGGCTGCGACAACTCCACGCAAGCCACTTCACTTAAACAGCGATCATCCTCCCCGTCGGCGGCGCTTAGGTCGCCATTAACAGAACAGAAAAGAAGCATATCTGGTGAAACAGAACCTTCCGCCCATGGAAACGCAGACGCCAACAGCGCTCCCGTGCGTGGCGAGCTGGCAGGCCGCAGATCACAGGTGATGGCCAGCAACAACCAACAGCCTCTGGCCTTCCCCCTCAAACAGCAGTCATCTTCTCCGTTGGCGGCATCCAAGCTGTTGTCTACAGAGCAGGTGAGTAGATCCTGCTGGTCGCAGGTGGACGCCAGCCAAACCCAGCAACCCATGACCTCCTCCTTTGGTCTCCCTGAGCCACACGAGCTGCCTACTGAAGCTGAACCCGTGAAGACCTCTGCCTGCAGCAGATCTAGCAAAACAGAGGATTTTTCTGCTGCAGGAATTGCAGGAACTGAAGACGCCAACTGCATCACTTCGACTGGCGAGCTGGGATCCGGATTCTGCACAGAAAAAACAGCAGCACCTTCGCATGTTGCAGGCTGCACTAGATCCAGCAGAACAGAGCACACCGCGCACCCAACAACTGATGTTAAAGCTGGAATTGCAAGCAGAAACAGAGCATTAGGTGCAGAAATTGCTGACTACAGCAGCGCAAACAATAACGACGGGCTAAACACCAGCCTTTGCAAGGAAGGCGAAGGCCAGCTGCTGCGCATCTCCCCCTCACCGCAAGTTGAAGCCCCATTTAGTGCAGCGACGTACTCTGCTCTAGCTGCCATTAAAACTGGAACTTCAGCCCAAAACAGAGCCACAAGTGCTGGCCTTGCAAGCAACAGCAGTGCCAACGCAATCGAAGGGCTGATTTCCTGCCATCGCAAGGAGGAAGATGCCCATCTGCTGCCCTCTTTCCCCTCTCAGCAAGCTTCTCTTCCGGCACACAACCGAGGTATGAATCTCTTTCACCCTGCGGCCCGGGGGGTGGCCGCACATTCAACTGCCTGTGATGACGTGAATCTTATTCCGGGTGAGGATGCAAGAGGCCCATTTGGGCAGTCCGGTATGCAGGTCGATTATGTGCAACCTGTTTTCAATTTACCGGCAACTTCCGATCACTCTGCTGTAGCAAACAGCCTTCACAGCAGAACTTGCACACCAACTGTTCGACAAAATGCTGCAATCAGCATTCTGCAGAATTCTGCAGTGTTAAACGGCACAGATCTTGCCCAAACTGCAGCGCCAATCAGCTCCAATAGCAAAAACAGCCCTCCCGTTGTTCAACAGAATGTCGCAGCGAGCTCTGCACAACCTTCTGCAGTTTCCAGCAAGCATAGCAGCCACCTGCACCTCCAGACCAACGAAAATCAGCAAATTCCCCAACCAGATTTACATAGAACGCATGCAGCTCACTTCAAACAGCAAGAGATTGTTATGCAGCTGCAACCTCACTCCAGCAAACCACCAAACCAGCAGCCTCAGCACCCACCTGCAGCTAGCTCGGCCTGGGCACGCAAGGAGTATGTTAGTTTTGAAGATGTTGATCTGTCCAACTCAGCCCACATTAATGAAGGAGTCGTCCAACTCGACCAAGCTTCCATTTCATACATGCAATCCAAGCTAGCTTCTGCGCTAGTCGCAAAATATTTGGGAGGAGATTGCCTTTTTAGTTCCTCTCAGCCGAACTTCATAAGCGGTGGGGACACTACGATGGATTCAAAGTCCTCGACGCCAGCAAGGACAGTTTTATCTGTCAATTTGAAAAAGAAGCGGATAGGGATGCGGTGATCCGTAGTGGACCTTGGACGGTGGCGGGTCAAATCCTAGAACTTGATGTTTGGTCTTTGGATTTTGATCCCTCTTCGGTTGGTGTCTCAACCCCTCTCTGGGTTAGACTACCAGCGCTCCCCCTCTATTGTTGGGGGAAGGAGAACCTTGCTAGAATTTCTTTGGAAATTGGTGCTCCGTTATGGCTTGACCCTGTCACCGCCAATATGGAGAAGATTGCTTTTGCGCGAATTTGCGTTAGGGTCAACCTCACCCAACCCCTCAAACCGGGTGTCTGGATCAATGGGCCAAGAGCCAAGTTCTTTCAGAGAGTTGAGTATGAAGGCATCACTGTTGCCTGCTTCAAATGTGGAGTAGTTGGCCACAGGGACCAGAGTTGTCCCCTCCATAGGCCGAAAAGTCAAGCCCCCACTTCCACCCACCCCACCTCGTTCTCCTCTGATGACATGATGGACACTACCGCTTGTATTCCAGCCCCTAGTGAGGATGGTTGCAACCCCACCACCACCTCCACCCAGGATAGCAATATTCTACTTAGCCAACCCGTCCTTTCGGGGGATCCGATAAAGGATTCTATTGGGCCGTGGATGCTCGTGACCAACAGGCGCTGAAAACCTCAAAGATTGGCTGGACAGTCACCTACGCCGGTTACAAGCAATAACACCCGCAAGCCTACACATACCCTTCCTCTAAAATCAGCCAGGCCACAACAGTGTTCTTCCGCCCAGCAATATAGAATTGTTGGACAGCAAGCTACCGGACCTAAACCACCACAAAACAGCCAACTAAACAGCATACCTCTACAACACAGTGCAGATTCGCAGCAAGTTGCTGAATCCCAGCAATGCAGAACTCTGGGACAGCATGCAACAAGGCAAAACCTGCTGCAGAATAAACAAAAAAACTCTACAGAATTGCAGAACACTGCAGTTTTCCAGCAAAATGAAATGATGCAGCAACATGTAACTTTGGTACAGCAAAAACCAGCACAGAACCTGCTGCCGTGCGAGCAGAATGGACTTGCAGACCTCCAAAGCATTGCAGATTTTCAGTTCTACAGTGTACAAAGTGCAGGTTTGCTCGCAGCCATCGATAAACAGCCACCTGAAGGAACTAGGGACCGCATTGAAGCCACCCCAACTGCAGCTGAAACCACAGAATGCAGAATTTTTTCAGCCCAGCACAGCAACCCCTTTGCTGTCCTTGATACGAACTTGGGGACAGATGAAATCCAACCATCCATTAGCCCGCCCATGCAGCCCCCTCTTGCAACCACGAAGAAGGCGAAGTCTCCCATGCGAAAACTTCTCTCCCCCAATGCCAACAACCGCAAGAGCAGGGAAAGAATATCAAAGAAACATTGGGAGAGGGAACTTGCTAACCTCAAGAGCTGCCCAACTCTAGCAACTGATGGTAACTTAAATAAAAGAAGACGGGAGACCCGAGGTGATACTGGTAACGAAGGGAGCTCTCTCCCTTCATCTCACCCCTCCTCCTCCTCCCCCCAATGATTAAAGCCATGTTTTGGAATTGTCGCGGAGTTAAAAAGCCGGCTTCGCGCAATCACCTGCAGGCTTTAGTCAGGGAGCACTCACCCGTAGTGATATGTCTTTTGAAAACCAGAGTTCAGTCGTTCTCTAGAAGAGAAGTCGACAGACTAGTGGGACCACAATGGGACTTTTATGTGGAGCCGTCAGTGGGCAAATCTGGTGGGATTATTGTATGTTGGCTCAACCACATCACCCGGCTCCATGTCATTCACTCCAACAAGCAAGTTGTTGTTGCTCAGGCTACTGCTATGGGTCAACATATCTGGCACATCTGTGCTGTTTATGCTGACAAAGACTACATTAAGCGTCGAATTATTTGGGATAGCATCTCCCCATTATTAGATGTGGAGATTCCGGCCATTGTGGGGGGTGACTTCAACTGCATTCTTTCGCAAGACGACAAGCGAGGAGGCAAGCCTTTCACCCCTACGGAGGCCCACAATGAGTTTGCCAGCTTTCTAGCCAACAATGATCTTCATGATGGCTGGAATGGGGGGCAGCGTTACAGTTGGTGCAATAATAAAAAGGGCAAAGCTCGTATGTGGGTCAGATTGGACAGAGTCTGCTTCAACTCAGCGGGTTTATCTGCTCTCCCGGGCTCTACTGTTACTCACCTTACCAGAATTGGGTCAGATCATTGCCCGCTTTTGGTTCAAGGTAGAAACTTGGAGTTTAAACCGCAAGGTAGCATCCTGAAATTTGAAGATGTCTGGCTTGACGAAGAGGGTTCCAAGGATATTGTGGTTAGGGAATGGCATAAACCTGCTCATGGTAGCCCGCCCGCCATTCTTAACCACAAGTTCGCCTGCACACTTCGAGCCCTTAAGACCTGGAGCCGGGAGAAGCTTGGGGATATCCATGCCAGAGCCAAAGATCTTGAGAGCAGAATTGCGGAGCTTCAGCTTAGGGAGTCTGTCGGCACTGGTCTGAATGACAGTGAGTTGGACTGCCTTTTACAGTTGATTGCAGATTACAACACCACACTTAGCAGACTGGAGACTTGGTGGCTACAAAGAGCCAAAGTGAAGTGGGCCAAGTGTGGGGATCGCAACTCCTCCTTTTTTCATAAAGCTGCGACTTGCCGGAAGCGCACCAACCACATCCATCGCTTAGTTGGGCAAGATGGTGAGGAAATCACGGACAATGATGGGATCCAAGCTGCTTTGGTTGGCCACTTCTCCTCAAAATGGAGGCCCCCCATTGCCCCTCTGTCTGAGCTGAGCATCCCCCCACCTAGAGCCACAATCTCTCGGGAAGATGCACTCAGGATCAGTTCACCTGTCAGCAATGAGGAGATTGTAGCTGCTATCAACTCTCTTGGCAACAACAAGGCCCCTGGAGTTGATGGCATTACCAGCTCCTTTCTAAAAGGTTACTGGAGTGCTACCAGCTCTGATGTCTTGTCTGCTGTTCATCATTTCTTCAATTATGGGTCCATGCCTAAGCGTTGGAAGGATACACTCGTGGTCCTTATTCCTAAAGTACAGAGCGCTGAACTCCCCTCCCAGTTCAGACCTATTAGCCTTTGTACTACCATCTACAAAGTCATCGCTAAAATCCTTATCAATCGGGTGAAGGATGTCCTCAGCTCTCTCATTTCTCAGGAGCAAGGGGCCTTTGTTCCGGGTCGAGGCATAGTTGACAACTGCCTGATAGCTCAGGAGATCATGCAGAAGTTAGCTTCATCTGATTCCTCCACTGGTTACATGTCCATCAAAGTTGATATGGAGCAGGCCTACGACAGAATGAGATGGGACTTCCTAAAAAAAATGCTGCAGCACTTTGGCTTCCCCGACACCTGGAGCAGATGGGCTCTAGCATGTGTTGAAGCCCCAAGATTTGCTTTGATGGTTAATGGGCAGAAATCCAGCTGGATAGAAGCAACGTGTGGCTTTCGTCAGGGGTGTCCTCTTTCTCCGTACTTATTCATTCTTTGCTCTGAATTGCTTTCTCTCCTTATC
>JAEMOT010002991.1:18842-34394 GCA_019297695.1 Apostasia ramifera
CTGCCGAAGAGGATGTGCAACACTTTGTCTGTGAGTGTAGCTTCACCTGCGCCGTCTTTGATGCCATACAACGGGAGGAGGCGGAGTTAGCAACTGGGGCTGATGGCGTGCTACCTACTAGTCCGCTGACCCCACAGCAGCATGACCCAGTCAGTCGGAAGTGCAACAAACGAAAGGGTTCCACCACAGCTGTGCCAAATGCAAAAGCGCAGAAAGTGCAGCCTGCAACCCCCATTCCAGTTGCTGATTTCTGTCCAGCTAGCTCTACATCTCTCCCTACCTTGCAAGGCACGGGGCAGAACCCGCCTAAGAGAAAGCGTGATGATGTCCTCACCACTCTGAGCCCTCATAACTGGCATGATGATGCCGACATATCCCGCCGCAACCATCTTCCCAGGTCTCGATGAAAGCACCAGAAGATGTTGACGTAGGATGTGGGAGTCCCAGGAAACACCAAAGAAAGAGAGTTCCGAGAGACGGCGGCGCGCAATGAGGGGGTGAGCCTGTTAATGAAGGCTCAGGGAGAAGATTAGTCCAAAGCAACCAGAAAAGCACACGGAGATTTAAGGTGGGTCAGGGAGGAAATCCCCTACGTCCACCGGTCGATCAGCAAAGAGATTTACTAATGGGAAAAGGATAGCCCTGAAGGCTTGTACAATGTTTTTTTAGAGAAGGGAAGAGGAAGAAGAAGAAGAAGAAGAAAGGAGCTCCTCAGTTGGGGTCCTGATACAATGAGAAACTTTTATTTTCGTTTCTGTCTCTACGTCCCTCCCTTTTTCTTTTGAGAAGAACTGTTCAGCAATATTTATAGCCAGCGGGAAGGTGTAGCCTTATCCTGATTTTTCGGAGAAAAGATGATGTGCAGGCTCCGCTTGCCGTTCCGTCTATCACTGGAGAGGTCCGCCGCTGTCTGAGAAGGATGATAGCTTTAAATAGTAGTACCCTCTCTTGGGAAGAGTGTCCGTACGGCGAGCGACGGGGTTAGGTGAAGTTGATTGTGACAGGCGTTACCTCGTACCCTCGTGCCCGAGGTTACGAAGTTTAATCCTGGGTCGTCGTGGACGATGGTAGGTTGAACCCTCGTGCCCGATGTTTGACCTGGGTCAAGAATCCTGCAAAACCTGAAGCTGAGTCAGCAAATAACCAATTGAGTACAGGCCTGTCGGGCGCCACGTGTTCGGCCAGGAAGCAGCGCAGGAACCACATGTTAACAGCTGCTTTCATCCACTTTTTCGGGCTTCTGAGCGATAAAATTGATTTGATGGTAATTTCTGTAAATAAGATGAAAGTTGAAAATAGAATATTTTATTTTAAACAGAAATTCTGACTGGAGCACAACGAAATGTAAAACCCATAATATCTAAAAAATAAAGTGTGATTTTAATAATATTTACTAAAAGATGATGAATGCGTAATTTTTGATGAATTCAGTGTTCTGTATGTAAATCCCCTAAAATAAATTAATATCACATTATAACATTATAATATATATAATTTTTTTTATTTCAATAAAATTTAAAATACCTTTAAAATAAAATTATGAGGTAAATAATGAAATTACTGAAGTAACGCAACACTAAGTTGGGTGATCTTTTAATTTTTAAAATGCATATAAAATCACATAATTTTCTAAGTGATGAAAAGCTATAATACAAATGATATAACTACAAAGAATTTATATTTAATATTTTTTTTATTGACTTCCAACGGAGGAAGTCGACCATTTTCCTTTATAATAATCATGTTTTTCTCGTGGATGAAAAATATGGACCGAAATGGCAGTAGATATCGGTTTTAATTTGAAAAAGGCCTATCACTTAAAAAATAAAAAATAAAAATATAAAAAAAAAAATTGAAAGGGGGCAGATCGATGAAAGTAGCCAATTGGGAAGTTATCAATATCGAACCACTTTGTTCGTTATTTTCCAATATTGGGCTTTGTTTGATTTAACGATATTTTAATACAACCAAAAATTTTAAAAGGATAATTACCTACATGCTTCATAATTTAGTTTTATTTATGTCTTACTCATCCATTCTTAATAAATATTATAACAAAATTAGCTACTTATGTACAAATAATAATTATAATAAATAATTAAATACATCATTTATAATTTTAAAAATAGAGTTCGAGTAAAATTAATTCAAATCGATTATAGCTTGTGGCTTGGCTCAATAAACTCGAACCGAGCTCAATTCAAGCTAAATATCTATTCAAATATCGAGCAACTATCTATATTCGAGCCAAACTCTCACCCTTAAGTAAAGTTATAAATATTTTGTAAAGTTTTTCTCTATGAAATTATAATTTGAATTAAGCCCATGGGCCTCTCTAGTGGATCATAATAGGCTTAACGAATATTTAATAGTCTTTGATGGACACTTGGGCACTTTTAAGTGTCTTTTAGCTATTGAATTAATCTTAAAATATCTATAAATATTATATATGTTTCTGCAATCTTGCAGTTAGAGAATTTTGATGCTTTATTGTATCCTGAAAGGTAATTACATTTATACTGTAAATTTACCTTAAGAAAAGTGTTAATCACGCCTCAAACCTTTCATTATTTTAATCGTATTACAAATATTACTTATGTAGTTTCTTACTTTATTTTCTCATTTGGTCCCACATATAGATGTATTATATATGTAGTTATAACCTATCAAATATCTAATGCAATGCACTACATGAATTTAACAATTTCTCCTTGAACATTTAGGAACTCGATATATTTCATTCTTTAAAACACGTGTTGGTAAACATTTTTAAACTAAATAATTAAAATAAGTTATTCTCTATAAACAATGTTTATTGCGGTCTTTAAAAATAATATTTATTTTTTTATTAGAAAACAAAATTATTCAAATAATATATGTAGTAGAAAAATCCTTTTTATCAAACTAAAAAATTAAAAGACTCATAAGAGTCGTTTAAGCATTTGGTCTCATAAAAAATTAATTTTTTTAAGCATGTTTAAAAAATTTAAAACTTGTCAATTGAGTTATTTTTAAAAAAATATAATTATAGTTCAACCTCATAAAAATATTTTAAATGATCGGTATTTCCATTAGTTTATATTATTTAGTATTTTTTATGCTTTTTGTTAGATGAAATTACTATGGCTATGTTTGGCACGAGAACTAAATCAGGACCAAAATAATATTAATTTAAAAATAATAATAATAAATAAATAATTTTTTTAATTATTCTACACAAATTCTAATATAAAAAAATATTATTTTACTTTACATACTCAATAATTTTTAATAAAAATATATACTTTATTTCACATTCTAGATCAAAATATTTGAATCGAATATTTTAGTGTAGGATGTAAAATAAAGTTAATTTTTTTATTGAAAATTATTGAGTATGTGAAGTAAAATAATATTTTTTTATATTAAAATTTGTGTAGAATAATTAAAAAAATTTATTATTTATTATTATTATTATTTAAATTAATATTATTTTAATCTTGGTTTGATCATCGTGTCAAATAGGGTCAATTATAACATTCTATTATTTATTATCTTTTTTTATTTAAGTGTTGACCTGTAGATCTCTTACTCGGGGAAAGATGACACGTGTCCTTCTCACAGGAGCCCTTTCGGCTAACGTCAATATGTAAACGTCATTCGCTGGCATCAGCAAGGCGTCAGACTTAGACTAAGTCAACGCTCACTTGATTTTCCCAAAAATGGATTATATGTATAAGTCGATGTTTATATTTATATTAATCTCTGCATAAAATTATTATATGCAGCAGGTAAATATTCAAACATATATTTTTATTCAATATAAAAGGTCTGCTATTATTTTTTTTTTAAAATTAGTTGCTTAGCCCAAATTATTGAAAAAATCAAATTTGAAATATACTTAACTCGCTCGAACTCGTCTCTTTAACATTCTCGCTCATATATTTTTTTTTCTATAATTATTTTTGTTATCCTACCATTTTGTGTCATAAAAATTTAGAATTATATACCTTCTACGGGCTCTTAAAAATTTATTTTTTGATATAAAATAATGATAGATGACGAAAAATAAAAATAAAATTATATTATTTTTTATTTTTATTCATCTTACTTTATTTGAAATATATTTTGAAGATGATATTATTTTTTTTAATGATAGAAAGAAAAAATTATTTTAATAATATAATATAAAATAATTTATTATTATTAAAAATTATAAATAAAATTAATTTTTAGTATTTAAAATTTGAGCAATTTGCATTTATGAAAAATAAAATTTGGATCGAGTTTGAGTAGGTGGAAAGTGTTTGAAGGTTAAAAACGTGAGGAAGAACGGTGGCGCCGCCTCCATTTAAAGGAAGCCAATGGCGTTCCAGCTTTTTCACAACCTCCATCAATTCCAGAATCTAAACATGGAGGACGGCAGGAGAAGAAGTCCTCTTCCCGCTCCCTCTTCGCCGGCGGAGGCGGAATCAGCGGCCGGCAGAGCCGGCGGGGGCGCGGCACTCGAGGCGGATGGGGAAGAGTCGAAGACGGAGAAGCTGATCTGCGCGCTGGTGGAGGAGTTGAAGGCAGCGAGGGAACGGTGGGAGATGGGAGCGGCGAGGAAGAGGAGGAGAACGGCGGAGGGCTGCGAGCTGTGGAAGCCGGCCTTCGAGCTGGAGGATTTCGCCGGCGGGAGCTCGAAGGAGATGGGAGGAGGGGAAGGGAGGAGTGGGGAGACGAAGGAGAAGCCGTAAGCGCTCTTTAATTTTAATTTTTATTTTTGATAATAACACTCTTTGAAATGATCCATGAAAAATAAAAAAAGATAATTACATACTTGCCTCATCATTTAATTTTATTTATATTTTATTTATTTATTCTTATTTAATTACACTATGTGCACTCAAAATATTACAAAATCTTACGTACACACACTTGAGTTAAAACTTAATAAAAATCTATTTGAAAAAAAAATTCTGTTAGTAAATCATTAAAATTATATTTTTACTCTTAATAGTACATATTTTTCTCTTCTTCATTGCCACACTAAAGCGCTGATTTGTCCTAAAATCAACTCACGTCGCAGATGTCTCCTTCCCTTGCCGCCACCTAAACATTAAGGTTTTAGAATTTTCACTCAAAATATATTTAAATATCTTTAAAATAATATGATGACCAACTCAGATTTTTTGTAATCTAATTATAGTTAAGTTATTGAAAAATTATGATTACTCATTATAATAAAAATAAATTAAAATGTGTGTATGTAAAATTTTATAATATTTTGAGTGTGCATAGCGTAATTAACTATGAATGGATGAGTAAGGCATAAATAAAATTAAATGGTGTGACATGTAGGTAATTATCTCAAATAAAAAATATATTTATAATATTTAATATTTTTTAATCATTTTTTTATGACTAGCTGCTTTTTTTTTATCATTATCAGTTTAACAATTAAAAGTTATCAATATTCTAATTTCTTTAGAATTCTTATGTGCTATATGCAAATCCCTTAAAAAAAATTGCAAGTATATTTAATCAACTCAACTCGAAATTAAAACAAATAGTTTATGAAAATTTACTCATATTTCAAGTAGTTAATTAATGAAATTAAGGAGATTTCATGTTTGGTTAAAAGCTATGGTTTAGATTAACCAAATTAAAATATAATATATCTGATAAATAATTAAGGAGTTATTTGATTTATTATTATTTTAATGTTTTATTTAATTATTTTAATTATTTAATTTGATATTTTTAAATAATTTTTTAAAAAAATTATAAAACTATCAATTAAAAGATAACATTTAAATAATATGATATAACATTAAACTAAATATTCCCTAAGTAACCTTAATCATAAATGGATCAATATATAAACTCGGCTAATTTTCTTGTATAATTTTGAATAAATATGTGTAGTCATAATTTGGCCAAAACCCACTATTTTTTCCACTTCGTGGAAGAGATTAGAACTTGTTCTGTCAAGACGATGTTATATATAGATTTTGGCTCGAATTAGCACAAAGTGACGATATAATTTGCCTAGTTATTGCAACCGTTTACGGTAAATTCGCTTTAAAGTTCATATACAAGTCCAATAATTTTATTTAAGCAAAGTCTAAGCGAGTTTTGATTTTTAAACAAAATTACCACTCCTATTCGTGTGCATTTGAGTACTTGTTAGTAATTAATGAAAACTAGAAGCTTTGAGGGGTAGATAAATACTTTTCTAAGATAAATTTACGGTATAACATGTAATCACTTTTTAGGATATAATAAAACTATAAAACTCTCTGATAACAAGATGCGTAAATTAGATTATCGTGTGAATAGTCGACGAAATTAAGAGACACATTTGTAAAATTTTAGGACTTTGTTGAGAATGACTTCATAAAATAATATTTCAAATTCTTAGTAATTCTAATTAAGAAATAAATTAGAAAAATAAAATTTATAGCTCAACTAAATTATCAAACCCCAAGTGCTCGCTAAAAGGTTTTAATTTTTATTTCTCTCATTAGGGCCCATTAGAAGAGGCCCATGGGCTTAATTTATGTAACAAACATTAAGCCCATGACAAAATGTGATACAAATATCTATAATTTTTTTCTTTTCCGATGCGGGACAATTACACAGCTAAAATATTGCAAACTATATTGTCGTTACGGCTAGCTAGCTACAGTGTTGACACGCTTTTGTGTCGGCAAAAGTAAAAGCTTTGTTGGTTGAGGTCGAGACATTCTCTCCGATAATTCAATTGAGTGCTACTTGATTCACTGCTTGGAATTGGTACGAACACTGCTGAGAATGAGCGATCGAACGCTCACGAGATTAATGAAATTCAATCTCACTCAAATCTGATCTCATTTGGTTCAAAATATTTTTTTAGCTCAACATAAATTTTAGCTATAAAAATCAACTTTGTTTTACATCCAATACAAATACAAATATTAAAATTAATTTTATTTCGTATCATACACACTTTTTAATATTAAAATAATTTTTTTTTCTATTAAATCTTAAAAATAAAATATTTTTTCATCCAAAAAAAAAGCTTAAATCAAATGAGACCAAAGTGTGATAAGAGGCATCACATCACATGTTAGTATGGATACACTAGTTGGGCTCAATTGTTTGAAACTGTGTGCACAAATGCGTGAATAAATTGGTTAAATTTTATTAAATTAAGTTTAAAATATATTTTTAATATAGCTAACCTACAAAATAAATAACATTTGAAATATCGTATCAAAATTTAAAACTACGAATTTAGTTTTAGTATTAAAATTATTTTTGATATATAATTTATTATTTTGAAGTATAAATATGACTTTAGAGCTCAAGATTTAAAATATAGTATAATTTTATTTAAAAATAATATAAAATTTTATGTAATATATATAATATTTTATTTTTATAGTGAAATATAACTTTTTATAATTAAAATATTTTCTTTGTAATAAAAATTAAATTTTAAATTGAATTAATATTTCATAAAAGTCCATTTACATGGTCTCCATTTATTTTTTATTCTAAAAGGTCAAATATTTATTTTATTTTATTAACATTACTATTTTACTACCTTTGATTTGTTCTATTTTTTCTTCTCTCTATATTGCTATTTTTTAGTCATTTGCTCGACTTCAAGACCCTCCTCTTTAAAAGCCTGCGGCCGCCACCTAGCCCATCTCATCTCTCCCGCCACTGCCCCTCTCCCTCTTTCTCTCTCTCCTCTCATTTTGAGTTTTTTAGGAGAATATTTGGTTTAATGTTATCTTAATATTATGTACATATATCATAATAATTTAATATTTTTTAATTATTATTTACATATATCATTAACTTAAATAACTATTTTCTTTAGATAATATAATATAATACTAAGATAATATTAAGGAAGCGTTTAGTTCGTTTTTATTTTGGTGTTGTATTATGTAATCTGAATATCATGACATCTATATATCATCTTCTGATTAATAATTTTATAATCTTATAGAAGATTATTTATAGATATCATTAAACCAAACAATCGTTTTCTTTAAATAACATAATATAACATAACACGAAGATTATATTGAACCAACGAAACACTCTCTAAATCAAATACCTTTTTAGTGAAATTGTAGCTCAATAGTAGCCTCTAGGGATAGTAACGCGGTGAGTTTAAATCAAGTTTAATAAAACCTATACCAACTTTCACGCACCCTACCCAAAACTATTATTAATAATTTATTTTAAATAAAAACAAAGAGATAACAACTATTAAATTTTTTTGAAATTTAAGATTATATAATAATATTTAATTAATAGAAGGTTACAGATCGAGACAGATATGATTTACAGGGTGTTTGATTCAATGTTATTTTAATGTTATGTCATGTTATTAAGAGAAAATAATTATTTAGTTTAATGATATTTATAAATATTTTTCTATAAAATTATAAAATTATTAATTAAAAAATAATATTTAGATATCATGATATTTATGTTATATAATATAGGACTAACATAACAATGAACCAAACGCCTTCTTAATCATACCTAAACTCGTCCATTTTTATAATGGAGTAGGACGAGTTGGGGCGGGTTAAATGAGTATGTGTATAAATTGCTACCACTAGCCGCCTCCCTCTTTTTATGTGAAAGATGTGATAAAACAATAAAGATTAGGATCTCATTGTAATTTGCACTAAAAAAGAATAGGGATAATTACATACATGCCACACTATTTAGTTTTATTTATGCTTTACCCATTAATTCTTATTTAATTACACTATACACATTCAAAATATTACAAAATATTACATACACACACTTGAGTTAAGACTTAATCAAAATCTATTTGAAAAAAAATATTCTATTAGTAAATTATTAAAATTATATTTTTACTTTTAATGGTACATATTTTTCTCTTCCTCAATACCACACTAAAGCACTAATTTGTCCTAAAATTAATTCACGTCACGGATGTCTCCTTCCTTTGTCGCCAACTATATATTAAGATTTTAGGATTTTCACTCAAAATATATTTAAATATTTTTAAAAATAATATGATGAACGGATCATATTTTTTTAATTTAACTATAGTTAAGTTATTAAAAAATTATGATTACTTATTATAATAGAAATAAATTAAAATATGTGTATGTAAGATTTTATAATAATTTGAGTGTGAATAATATAATTTATTAAGAATGAATGATTAAAATATAAATTAAATTAAATGATGTGGTATGTAGGTAATTATTTTAAAAGAATAAAAAAAAAAAGAAAAATTCCCTGTGAATTTTGATCCGGTAGTACGCGGCGTGGACCACTGCATAGTGTATACGCACTGATCAGGGAAATCAGAGCCATTCATTCGTCATCTTCCCCCGTGCTGTTCTAGCTTTAAAAGCCCCACCTCCACTTTTCTTCGTCCTCTTTCTGGGGTTTTAGCGGGCGCAGGAGGAGCGCAGAAGCGGCGAGGGGAGGCCGCAGAGGAGAGGAGATCGACAGAGAGACATAGAAGGTGAGATCTGAATTTATGTCGGCCGAGTTCTTCTGCCTTTTGTGCGGCAAAGAATACGAAGCAGTGAAGAAGCTCGACCTCGGATCTCCTTCTTCTCACCATCTGCGGCCCCTCGGCAGCGCTCTGCCTCCCCCTCCCCCTTCCCATTCCCCTTCCCCTTTCCGTTCCCCCGCAACCTCGTCTACGAGCCGTATGCGAAGGAGGCTGGAGGGATCCGGGAAAATCTCCATGCGATTGCGTTCTTCCAGGTAGGCTTCGTTCTCCATCTTCTTCCATGGCTTTTGGTCTCCGATCTGTTTTCAGGATTCAAAGATTTCCTTATTTCTTGTTTGTGTAAGAAGGATTTGTGATGGTTTTTGGTTTTAGTAACGCCGGATCTGGCGAACTGGCTAGCTTTTGCAGGGTTGGTTTTGGGGTGAAGTACTTTGGATTTCTACACATACATCCCTCCTTCATCGTCTTCCTGTTCTTGTGGGGATCCTTAACTTGGTGTTCATCCGTATCCTAATCAAGGGATCAGGGGAACAACCCTTTGCGAGATCAGTTAATTTTTCTCCCATTTTCTGCTTCCATCACATTTTTAAAATTACTTTCGAGATTAAGATGCCTGGTCCTCGGACGCAAACCCAAAATCCGGACAAGATGAGAACCACTGAGAGGAAGATGACGAAGAGAGCCGATGCTGAAGATGACGCTGCCGCCGTCCACCGTGATTTTGGGAAAACGCTTCTTAGAAAAATCCGCATACTGTTGACCGACCCCGACGCGACTGATTCTTCCAGCGATGAGGAGAACGGGTTCCCGGTTATCTGCCGTAAAAAGCGCGTCGTTCAGGAGATATCGCTCATCCCTCTTCGTCTCAAATCTCTTTCCGCAACGCGCAAACAGTTCAAAGCCCTCAATTACCGGCGCGCGCCATCGTCCGCCTCGCCGGGAAAGAGCGCACGGGTCAAGGGCATCCGCCGGCGGCCTTGGGGAAAGTGGGCGGCAGAGATCCGTAATCCCATTCTCGGCGTCCGCCAGTGGCTCGGCACCTATGACACCGAAGAGGAGGCCGCCCAAGCCTACCGGGAAGCCGTCCGCCGCTTCCAGGCGGAGAAGCTACGCTTGCTGCAGTCGGCTACTTCACCGCCGGCGATCTCCTCTGCCTCCTCCTCTCCCACTGTCACCGGCACTACCTTCTCTCACCCTTCACCGTCGTCGGTCCTCGAGAAGCTGCCGGAGTCTGCCGGGGCTCTTCCGGCGAGGGGCTTTGAGGACCTTCCGATATCGGAGCTTTTTGCTGTTCACAATCTAGAGGTGCCGACGGACATGGATTTCGCCGGCGGCGATGAAGACAGCTGCGCGTTCCTCGTAGGTAATCTTGGCGATCAATTGAACGGCCTGGATGATCTTCCCCTCTGGGCGCCACAATTTGACGGTGGCGATTTCTCTTTCCTCGATTGAGCACCCCTGGCTTTACAATTTTGCAGATTAGTCCCTATCTTATTTATCATTTACATTATATGCAGACGCAGACGGTCTACAACTTGAGAGAGATGAAAGAAAATTATTTATGTTTTATTTAATTTGTGGAGTTTTCCATGGGTTTTTTCGTGAGTTTTGCCCATGGTATTAAAATTAATTAATCATTTTGGTGATTTATGTTCTTATTAGATTAAACCTATTTTACATTTTGCATGTTGGTGCTCCAATGTTTTGAAATTCGTAGTCTCAACACTAGACGAATGACATTAAGTTTAAAGATAGTTTTGTTGTCTTGAACTCGACTTAAGCCGCTTATCTCAACTCGACCTTGAATTGAAGTCCAAGAACTAGAATATTCGGCCTGGTTGTTTGTAAGCCTTAAATTTAATAAGGCTAAAACTAAACTTGAATCAAAATATTTTTTTATTGAAAATTACGAGGAATGTGAAATAAAATTAGTTATTATGTTGGATATGTGGGGGATGTGATATATATTAGTTTTTATTTTAATAATGTGTGTAGGATGTGAAATGAACAGTGATAGGTTCTGGTCATTAGTATATTGCGAAATTGGAATGAGATCTAATCTAGATCAAGATCTCCATTACGTCGTACGATATATCGATTCGGAGAACTTTCTTATTTTATATGTGATGTAATATGATTGTTTAAAGTTAAATCAGATTAATTTTAAACTGTCAAACAAACAGGGGCAATAGAGTTTGAGCTAACTTGAATTTTACTCGAGTTAGATAAGTTTTGAAATGAAGAATTTATGCTGAAAAGACGGGAATTATGACACAATTGAATACATGAACTCTCAATTGCTATATCTCAACCTCAATCACCAATGGTACTTGTAGATTATAATTTTTTTTTTATAATAATAGATTATATTTTCTGAGTTTTAAATATTTTTGTGCAAAAAATGCTCGGTAGCACAATGACCAGAAACATTGAATTATTAAAAGGCTGAGAATGAGTTAGGTTTAATCTAATTTGAGCAAATATGAATTTTAGATTTGAAGTATTTATTTTGACATAAATTCGAATCAAAATAAAAAAATTCGATAATTTTATGTTTGATTTATCTTGAAATTGAGTCCAGTGAGTAATTTGAAATTCAACCGAAATAATAATTTTTTAGAAAATTTATGTAAAAAATATTTTAATTATGATAAATTATTAAAAATAAAATATTATATATATTACATGAAAATTTTATAAAATTATATATTTTATGTAATATTTTGAAAAGTTTTATAAATTAAATTATTAACACTTTTTTATAAATTTCACTATTTCACAAATTTATAATAAAATTTTTTATTTTATTAAACTAAATTTAAAGTAAATTATATATATAATTAATTTATAAAAATTATAATTTTAAAATTTAAAATTTAAGATACCTAATTTAATATTTAAAATTATAATTTTAAAATTCAAGTTTTAAAAAATAATACAATTTTATCCAGAAATTTTCAAACCCCAAATCTTTTCGCTCTTCTAAACGTTTCAAAAAATTTCTTTTAATAGAATTACGTGTTTCAAATTAATTGTCTGATGACACGAGAGTTTTTTAAGAGGCTTCAATTAAGATTTAAGATTAGGTTAATATAGCTATAGTTAAATTAAAATGTTAAATCATATATAGATCTATGAAATCTTAAAAATTTTATATAGCATCTAAATCTCTAAAAGATTTTAGGGGTTGTTCATAAAATTTGAATAATATCAAGTTCTTAAATTTGGTAATTAATTCTCATTTAAAACCCTCGGCATCTTAATATCTTAGATATATGATTTAAATTAAATACAATATCATAAGAGACTGTAAGATCATACTAAGAATGCTACAATTTATTCTATAAAAAACAACAAAGCAGAAATCCTATAATCTCATAAATCCAAGTGCTATAATTCAATATCTAAGGACCAATGCATAAAAATTATAAGACCTCTAAAACTTATATGCAATAAACTACAAATTAAATAACATTTTAAATACGGCACCTTTTAATGGAGGGTTAATTTAAAATAAAATTTTTTTATAGGTGTAAATATTACAAAAGTTGTCCTACATCTAAACATTTTGAAAGAATATGTAATTTATTAAATGGCATTACAATGAATTCATTATAGTATATAAAGGCTTTATATATCTTACCAAAGAAATATTCCTTATATATGCCTCAATAACTGATATAATTTTTTTTTGGGTAAATTGCAGTTGGTTCCTGAGGTTAAAAGTGCATTGCAAATTGATTTCAAATTTTCAAAAACCTCAAAATAAGCCCCTGAGTTTATTTTTGTGTTGCGACTAGAGGTCGCTTCATTTAAGATTTCATTATTTTTAAGAACCCTTCGGACATTAACAATTATCTTTGACCAAATTTTAAGTTTTTTTCGGTGAGTTTTTGGATGAACCAAAATACCCCAGCTTCTCTCCTTCGTTCTCTCATTGGACATCGTGCACAACTAACTCCGCAGCGGCCCCACGCAGCATGCTAAGCACAAGCCGCGCTACAACGGTCGTGCGAGCATGTGCATGCAGGCCGTGCCACGGCCTACTTGTGTGGCTACACCGCGGGGGAGAATGGTGCGTGCTCGGGTAGTGTTGCGGTCACTGCAAGCGGCCAGTGAACGGTCGTCGCGTGTGAATGGCTGTGCCGCTCTAGAACGGCTGCTACCGCGCGTGGCCTACGCAATTGCATGGCCGCCGCGATGCGGCCTGCTCTGGACTAGCTGTGAGTTGCCGCCACAGTGATGCTTTCGTGAGATGAGCAACACACTCAACCTGCCAATGACGCAGCCCGTGCGCAAGCAAATCGTGTAGGCTGCTCGGTAGAGAAGGCTAGTGACCACCGCAATATAACGACAACGCAACAACAAACTCAGGAACCTATTTTAAGATTTTTCTACTCATTAGCAACACACTTTCAATCTTAAAGACCCACATGCAATTTACCCTAGTTTTTTTAATATTCATAATATTGGTAAATGAATTTATGTAATTTTCCCCTATTTGGTTTAAGTATCCACAGATATGACTATACTACATGATCAGTACTGCAGCTACTGCTCCTTTATCAGATTTGAACAAAAACAAAAAAAAAAACTGAAATTCTATATAAAATTAAGATATGATACAAATAAACATGAAAAAAAATACCATTGTTTTAAAGACTCACCATAATTTTCTGCAGATATCTCAGTCTGCATCTCCGAGGCCATCACTTCCATCTCCTCTTTTGGTGATCGGAGCCATGCGGCTCCTGGAGCCATGCTTCTTGCTCTGTGCTGCAACTTCAGCGTTCTTGCGCAGCACAGCGCCGGGGGATGGGTACGGCCGCTGCTGAAATAATGGCCCCTGAAACAATAGGAATTTACAATAATACCACCAGGGTGAATTCCAGTTTGAAACTACAAAAATTATCAAGTTTTGCACTTTAAAAATCTCTTAAAATAAGACCACAGACTTCACATTCTCATCATCGTTAAATTTTGATGAGTTACACCCTCAAAAGGAATAGTTTACAAAAATTATTGAGTTTCAGGACTGAAGTGTGGTTTTCATTTCCCCGAATGCAAAGTGTCAGATGAGGAGAATTTATGGTACAATTTGTCAGAATTAAATGTAGTGAGAGAGTGAAGTGTGAGTTTTCTTTCAAGAGTGTAAAGTAGCAAATGAGAAGAATTTAAGGGTGCAAACTGCGATTTACTCGCAGTAAATTGTTAAAGAGTTAATAGCAATTAGGTCTTTTTAATTTGAGCTTACGTGCAATTGGATTCTTCTAATTTCTAAATTAACTATGTAGGTACCTCTATAGTATGAAGCAAAATATAAACAAATTTTTTAATATCAATTAAAGTACTTAATATAAGATATTTTCTCTAATTAATAGATCAGTTTTAATTTCATCTAAACTATTAATTTAGCGTTTAAATTAGTTAGATTAATCCAGAGAAAATATCCTCTATTGACGATAGTACCAGAATCAAGGATTGGCCACATCTAAAGCTGGACGTTCTAAACATTAAGCCTCCACTTTAAGGATATTGAATCTATCATGCTTCTAGACATCAACAAAACTCCAAAGAGAAGAGTAAAAAAAAAATCTATTTGGTACCTAAACTTCAACTAAAGCTCAATTTGTTTGCCCCAGTTAAAATTAACTAGAGTTAAAATAAACCTTATGAATAAGATCATACACAAATTTTAATATTAAATTAATAATATTTCAAATCCTATACAAATTCTAATATTAAAACTAACTTCATTTCACATACTATACAAATCTTTAAAAAAAAAAAATCACACAAAAAGATTATCTTAACCCCAATTAAAAATAGGACAAATTACACGCAGGTCCCTGAGTTTAAGTGTTATTATCACACAGGTCCATATTTTTTAAATTATAACATTGGGGTCCCTAGGTTTTCAAAAAGTATCATCTAGGTCCTTTGTTTTATTTTTTTATTATTAAAAAATATTAAAATTACCATTATACCCTTACCCTTCCTCTCTCCACCAGATCTGGCAGTCGCGCGGTCATCGCACAGCCTCGCGCGGCCTCCGGCGGCCTTGCGCGGCCGCACGA
>JAEMOT010002991.1:34486-47575 GCA_019297695.1 Apostasia ramifera
AGCGCGGTGACGGCGCGGCTGCCGGATCTGGTGGAGAGAGGAGGGTAAGGGTATAATGGTAATTTTAATATATTTTAATAACAAAAAAATAAAAAAGGACCCAGATTATCTTTTTGAAAACCTAGGGACCCCGATGTTATAATTTAAAAAACGTAGACCTGTGTGATAATAACCCTTAAACTCAGGGACCTGGGTGTAATTTGCCCTTAAAAATATCTTACAAACAAAGTGTAATATTAAACCATCAACTTAGAAGATGAATTTTTAGATTTAGTCTAATCCTTAAAAGGAAAAAACTAAAAAAATAAAAAAATAATTTAATTTAGGAACATTTACATACATACGATATAAATCTTAGTATATTATACTATACACCCTCTTCATAAAATTCACCCAATGGGATGGTTAAATTTTGTGAAAAGAATGTGTGCAATATAATATAGCAAGATTTCTATGGCATGTGTGAAAATTGCTAGAAGCTAACCTTGAATGTCATGTTTCAAAAAGAAACTATAATACTATGATTCAAAATTTCAAATAGATGCAATAGAAATGGAACGAAAGGTAGAATTTAACTTTGAATCAGCCATCCTTTGAAAAATGTTTTAAAAAAAAGTGAATAGTTTGACTATAAAAAGCATATTGTTCTTCATTTTCCTCGTTATCCTATATCATGATTACTAAAAACTATATAGAATTTTGATATTCATGACCCCACCCTTAAAAAGATGAATAACACATTTCATTCACAATAAATTTTAACATACATGATTTATCCAAACAATGGTAAATACTTACAGTTGCTGTCGTATCTGCTGCCCGTGGTTGTACTCCTTTTAAGCCAACAACCCTGCACAACATGGAACATCATTAAGTTTAATAAATTACTATTGGTGCACCTCAAGAAGAAGAACAACCAAGCCATTGTCAAACTAGATAAGGTCAGCTATATAAATTTTTTGTTTCCATTACAATCCATTAAATCACAACTCCCTATTTAGCTCCAAGTATGCAATATCATTTCTCATAATTTTTTTTCATATCTATTTCGATATTCCTCTTCCTCGTTTTACATGGGAAAAATTTCATAATCCAATTCTCCTTACTAAAGCTTCTATCAACCTATGATCTACATGTCCAAATCATCTAAGTAAATAACTTATGAGTTTCTCCTCAATTAAGACTATCCTAACCTTCTCACAAACATACTCATTTTTTATCCAATTTTTTCATGTATACCCATTTATCTACCTCAACATCTTTATTTTTGTAACATTGATTTTATTTATATGACTCTGCTTTGTAAACCAATATTCAGCACTGTGTAATATCATTGATCTAATTATTATCTTATAAAATTTATCTTTAAGCCTGAGTTAGATGTTTCTATCACATAGCATACCAAATGTGTTATTCCATTTCATTCATCTTGCTTGGATCCTACTAATAGTATCACATCCATTTCAACATTATTTTGTATAATTTATTTGAGGTACCCAACTTACTCTCTCTTCTTAATAACTAGATCACTGTCATATATCTAATACAAGCTCTACCTTGAGCAACGATACATTATTGGTGGGACTCAAAAAACAAAGCTAGTACTCATGGATAAAAAGGGGAATAAGAGATTCAAAGATCAAAAGAGCAATACTATGAACAAATCAACACATATATCTCTGAATGATCAAGAAATTGAATCCAACAAAAGGACAAACTTGAATTATACAAGTGTTAGACTTGACCTAGCCCAACATGAATTAGATTTGGGTTAGATTTGTGATCAATTCAACCTGAGCTGGCCTGACAGGCTATATCAAACCTATTTCCAAAAAAAGTTAGTAAAACCAAGTCAACTATTGACTAAACTAGATAGTAGATAATCAGTCTAGGTTGGACCCACAAACATCTTCTCGAGGATCTCTCTCCTTGGAATTTCTCTTTCAAGCAGCTTCTAATGTTGGATGTGTAAGGGGACAAGGGACAAAAATAAAAGGGAAGAAAACTAGAGGTAATTTTATTACTAATATCTTAAAGATAATAACTAATTTCTCTAAATTCAAGAATATCTATATTCTAATAAATACGTACTAAATATCTTAAATTTAAACAAATCTTCATCATCCTTTAATAATTAGATAACTAAAATCTAATATAAGAATATCCATGTCTGCACCATATCCGAGATTATCTTTATCGCCATTAGTTTCCTTCTTACAACTTCTTTTCTTAAGACTTAACTCCTATTATATAGCTTCTTTGTTGGGACTTCCAGGAAACTATCTATTTTTAATATTTTCAACATTGAACCGTCTACTCTTATCTATAAATAGGAAGGTACTATTGTATTCATTGATCCATCCAAAATTCAAAGAATAGCAATTTTTGAGAGTTAACAAAGCTCAGCTAAAATATCTTAGTAAGAATAAATTGTGTAACGTCTCTCTCAACATCCCCTTCTTTGGAGTATACCACTCCAAAGAAGCATCATTTAACACCTAGTCCAAACTCTCAGCTTCATTCAAATTAAGTTGGCTTAAGGAAAGGTGAAGAAGAAATGGAATAAGAAACATCCGTGTAGGATACATGTGAACCCAATTGCGCGAGAAGTAAAGGCAAGACTGATTTAGTTAAGCTCTCTTCAAGGTATCCATTACTCAAGAGCCTAGATAGTTTGGGATCACTCAAGAAGTCCACAAAAAAAACAAGAGCACTACTTTGCACTATCAGAATACAAGTCCTTTCTCCCTTTACTTTCTAGAATGAAATTACAAACACAATAATGCGGTAAGTATGCTCCCTTACTGTAGCAGATCATTAAGAACTATTAAGAAACTGTAACATCCAAGATAGGGGGAAGTTATTTTAATCAAAATTCAAAATTTGCTTGAAACTCGCTCAACTTTTGACTCAAATTGAAATTGGCTCGAATAATTTTGACTCTTCAAATATACCTATGGCTCGAAAAATTTGTCAGTGTTTGAGTGGTTAGTTGAGTCAAAATTATTTCTGAGTTGATTCAAAAATATATTATATGCATAATTTAATTCTAATATCACATAAACAACTACATATGAATGTGTTTGAGGTGGGTACATTTAAAAGGAGAGGTACATGCAACTCCCACGGCAGTCATTTTTTTCTGTTCATTTTTACTTTCAAAAGCTTAAGTTTGAGTCAACTCAAATTGAATTTCAAATTGGCCAAATCAACTCATTTTGAGTCAAGTTGACTTGAATTCAAAAGGTTTTGACATTGAGCCGATTTGTAAATCAAGCAAGAATATTTCAAATCAAGTTTGAGTTGACTCAAACTTAGCCGAACTTGCTTCATTACCATCCATAATCCAAGCAACGCACTTGACAAAAATTATAAGCGTAATCCCAACATTATTCACAAAATATAGTACAAATGAATACCCAGCTTAGTGTGCAATCATTTTGAGGATCACAGCTAAAAGAAGTAAAGCACGTGCAAATGAAAACAAGTAGATATAGATCACCCTCAAAATAATTCACATTAAAAGTTGGAACACAAAATGAGTACATCAGCATTCAAACTAAAAACGAGATGGGATAAACTGATTTACTTTGATAGAGCAAATGAAAACATACCAACCACCACGAGGAGCATCAGAATAAGAGCTAGGATCCATGGGGTCCAACTCATCATCTTCATTATAGAAACGTTTCCGGCGTTCTCTTCCTTTACCCAAAGGCGGCCTTGAACTGTTTTAACATAAAACGAGATATCATCTTTTATCAATTACATAGCAAGTGACATGATACTCAAAATGTAATGTGGTATCCTCTCTCACAATGAAAAAGGATACTCGTGCTTCAGCCAAAAGATTCTCTGGATAATAGTATGACACTCATTTATAAGCACAAAAACTTTAACCAAACATCAGAGCTAAGAATAATAGGACATACCGTTGCTTGGAAGCAGCTTTTGTAGAGGTTGCCTCGTTTTGCGGCTGAAAATTTAGATTTGAAGCATTATGTGGATATGGGAGTTTGAGAACACTGCAATTTCAAGATAATAACAGTTTACAATAAAGGTCATCAAAGGCAGAAATTCTATAGAAATTAAAATGAGCATTTGCCAGCAAATATGACTACAAGAATTGGAGCTATTCCAAAAAAATGAGGGAAATGAAACTAATGTGTAATAAATTAACCTCTGTGAATGAATCAGGGTATATTTTATATTTGTGTAATTAGAGAGAAGAAAATTTACCTAGAATTTAATGCAGAAAATATGAAGTAAAATCAATGATGTACCTAGTGCAGTGCTTGCAATAGCCCCAAACTTGAACAAGGCCAAGTCCCCATCCACCGCATCCTAAGCATCTTTGAGAAATTCGATTAAGTTCACCAGATCCGGTATGCTTATTTCCAGCAGTCATGAAAACAGTATGCTGTGGAGTAATCTCTTTTACAGAAATTGGCCTCTCCCACTGTGTTGCATTTGTCTTTGTATTGTAATAGTACCTTTGGTCTGATGCGACAAAATTCACAAGATTGCAATTAATAAAACTCCCTTTCAGTTGTACTTGTAACATCATGGTAAACTAAGACCAGAATTTTTTAGGCTTTGTAATGATGAAAAGTTGGGCTGATACTAGACTTTGTGCAGATTAGCTACAACAAGGTATTAAAATGTGCATCAGGTCACGTCCCCTTGGAGGATATTGCAAAACTCACAAATATCCCCATGCTTCTAGGTACATATGAAATTTTACATGAATGAAAATAGAAAAGGAAATGACCTATGTCCTCCACAATATTGTCCCTCCTCTCAGGTACTGTCCAGTCTAACTTTCAGTTTAGACTCCACGCATCACCCTAACACTCAAATTGCTTCAGGATCATGCAACTCCTACTCTAGGTCTGGCACAGACTGACACTTTTTTTTTCCCAAAAAGAAGAAAAGGTTACTAAATTTACCCTACCAATGCCTGCATGACAAATTGATAATAGCAAAAACAGCACTAAAAAGAAATTCAAAATTTTCCTTCTTATGATTTCCAGAGCATGAAGTAGTTTTAAGAAATCTCACTGAATCTAGCATGATAATATCATAGATAATAACAGATTTTCAATAAAAATAATAAAAAACATACAATTAGTTTATCCAACCTGTTGATTCATCCAGTGCCTCTAGCCAATCCGGAGGCAAAGGTTGTGCTGTAGGTTGTTGAGAAGTAGAACTGGCACTAGGATGTTCCCATTGGCTTTCTCCAGTCGTCTCGTTATAAAAATATGGCACACCAGTTGTTGGGTCTTTTGCCTCAACCTAAAAGATAAAAAAATAAGGAATTAAGAAACAGCTATCGTAGAGAAGCATTGCAAACAGTTCTACACACCCAACCAGGAGGCATCGTCAAGGCTCTGTTATCAGAAGGCCGATTTGATTTCTGGAAATAAGTAAAAAATAAATGCCATAAGTTAATTATCCAATAAATAAAGCATCATCACATATATCTCACAAAGAAAAAGGAAAAAAAAAGAAAAAACTTTAACTTTTGACTAATTAAAACATGTAACATTGAGAAATTCAAGTTCAAATTAAAGATGAACATGCATTGAAAATTACAGTAGTTTCATCAGTTGACTTGTCATCCCTAAGGATCCCTCTTGCTTTTAGCCTCTGCTTAAGATACTCAGGTAACTCTTTTCGAGCAACCTCAGATTTTGTCACCTTTTCAGCTACTAAGCTTGGTTCGCGAATTTCATCTTTGGGTTTGGCTGATTCAACAACAAGAAAAATATATCAACTTTTCTAGAAAGCTTTAGTTTTACAGTTATTACTTGACAAATAAGATGAACCTTACCTGTTTGATTAGTGAAGGTCTTCACAGTGTTATATGCACCTCCACCAGGTACGCCATACCCATTACCAATTTCTACATTACCTTTATTATCAAAAAAAAAAAAAAATCTACATTACCTGGATCATAATAAAGATTTCTACTCATTTAAAAACTGTAATATCATCTTTTTCAGCACAGTTGTCAACGTTAAAAGAAGTTAAGGGCAATTACATACATACCCTAAATCTACTCCGAATTTTCAATTTTGAGCACACTCAATTTTTTAAAGTATCATGAGCAACCCACACCTCCACCTCCTCTTAGTTAATATCTGCCTAAAAATTGATCGAATACACAAGTATATAAGTTGACCACCTTTGCCACCGTCACCTAGATATCTTCACTGGCTCCTGCCCTGCCTTTGTTAACATCTTCACTATTAGTTGCTGTAGGAGCTTCCACACTTGACCAATTCGAGGAGCTTGATGAAGTTGGTGATGACATTCGTGAAGGCTAGGGGTGCAACTCAATTCAGTTCAAATTGGTTCCATGCAAATCAGGGAACGGAATCGACTAAAGTCATTTCTAGAATTTCTAGAAACAAAACAAACCCAAATTCCATTGGACCAGAACTGGACCTAAACTAAATTTTTGGTTAGGACCAGTTTGGATTGAGTTCCAAAACATTAAACTCATTGGTCATAACGAGTTCCCAATCTTCCAATATTGGTAAAAATTATATATCAACAATCATATTCAAATACTCATGCTTCATAAAATTTCTTAGTTATATTATATTATAACACACACACACACACACACACACACATATATATATATATATATATATATTAAGAGATCATATAAATATACAAGAACCTTATTTTAAGCCCCAAACAGCATATTCCCCCAGACAACCCATTAAATCAAGACACTGTTACATTAGTGTTGCTTCTAATATGGATTATAACAAATATATATCAAATTTATAATGATGCCTGTATAAATACAAAATATTACTATAACAAAGTCCAGAAGGATTATAACATTATTCCATATAAACCAATTTGAATTGGATCCGGTTTACTCGAATAATTGAATCAAGTTGAACCAAGTTATTGCATAATCTAGAATCGGAACCAAATCAAACCGAATTGACCAGTTCAGATCAAGTCTAGATTGGTTTTTGGTTTTCCGAATATTGTTTGCACACCCTAAGCCACAACGCTCTAGATATCGAGGCCAAGAAGAATCACGAGTGGTCAGTATGAGGGAGGCAACTAAGGCAATGTGAGACAACAATGAACTGATATGAGAATTTTAAAATCAACAAATTTAATTTCTAATTTATTATAATGCATCACAAATTATTTCCAAAAAATATTTTTATGATAATTAATATTTTTATACCTTGCAAAATAAATTATTTTAAAATTAAAATTAAATTAGATCCTTGATAAATTAGAGTTTATCAAATTATATCAGATCATTTGCTTTAAATTAAACAAGTCACATTCAGGGTTCAAGATAAGATTGAGTTTCTTGAAATTATGTCCAATAATAATTTAACTCTCAACTAGAAAACCGGGTATCTCAAATAGAAGCAAATCGATTAATGCAGTCAAGCAATTAATTTTTCCTAAAGTCAAGTAATAAGTGATTAATTAAATTCAAAAAGAAATCATGTCTTTGCTCAATTAAAAGATTAGAGTCAAACTTGGTCAACTTGATTCAATAGATTTAAACCAACTAACTGGCCTTGCTAGTTTGAACCCTATACAATATGTCTCCCCTATCAGCTAAATTGTTGCCAGGCATAGCGCAGTCACGTGAGGGGAGAGGAGTGTAGAATTAAATTGGTGCCTAGAGTGGGACAATGATTATGTGCCATGCAGTTTAGGTGGTCTCATGAAAGCCAACAGATCCTGCCAAGGGTGGCTATGAAGTAGTCAAAAGTTCAAGCAGGGAAGGCAGGAGGATAATGTTGCTGGTGAGGCAATGACGCACGACTAGGCTAGGTTTTGATGGACTTAAGAGAAACTAGGCTAGGTTTTGATGGACTTAAGAGAAAGCACAGAGCCAGTTCTACTCGTGAGGTCTGGGTGGCATTGCGAATGAGTCCCAGGCACTCAGTCAAGATTATGTTGACACGTGATGCAAAGGTGAGTGAGGCTCAACCAAGGAGTTGGGTTAAGGCAGATAGAAGTTAGGAGCTTGACGAATTTTCAACTCGAAGGTGATGGCAAGGTAGACAAACACTAGAGGAGGACTTGCGACAGAATAATGAAGGTGTAAGTCACGGTGGGAGAAATCAAATGGGATTTTCCATCTATGAGATGACCAAGCTATTCAAGAATACTCATCTAAGGTCAACTCTCACTCTTCGAGATATTGATTCTTCAAGCTGAATCTAGGCTTGCACTTAAACATAAATCATCATTCATCCTAAACTTTATCTGTTATAATTTCAAACAGACTCATTATATTTAAAAGCTAGAAAGTAAAATAAATCCAAAAAAAATACAAAATATGCAATCAAATAAAATCAACTAAATATGACATGTCATCTTCTTTCCAGTAAGCTCAAAATCCGCAATCAAATTTGTGTCAAATCAATCTAGAAATAATCAATTAGAATAAATCGGCCATACTTGAATCTTCAATTAGCATCAGATGAATATAGAAAGAATCACATGCAACCACTGTTAGTTGTCCCCACCACGAGGCACATACAAGTTTTTGTCTCAATGTGCCTTAGATTTACCCAAGTTTAACTCATAATTTCTTATATTTAAAATAATTTTATTTTAGGAGGGGTGTAAGAGCATAAAATTTTGAAATTTGGATTCAAATATGCATTTTAAATAGATTTCAAGTGTATGTATGTTAATTCCCTCCAAAAGTTAGCACATGATCATCAAAGGAAAAGCTAGAAAGCCCATAAATAAATTGCAAGTATAAGCCATTAATCAACTTATAAAAATCAATGGTATGCAACTGTTGCTTGTTTGCACAATTTCCACCCATCACATCAGACTGCATAGATTAAGTTTCCATTACAAGGATTTCTACGAGAATTCTCTGAATTCATATAATTCAACGAGAAAGAAGATATAATGATATATCATACCAAAATAAATTTTTTAATTTGATATCTGTCTACCAAAAAAGGAAACATGTAAATAAAATAAATATTGCAGAAATGAGGATGCTAAGGTAGATGTGTGAATATACACGAAAGGATAGAATAAAAAATGAGTATATCCGAAAGAAAATTGGTGTTGCACCAATTGAGAAAAAACTTAGAGAAAGTCGGCTTAGATGGTTTGGACATATCAATCGTAGGCCGATTAAAGCTCCAGTTAGAAAAATCGAACTATTGGATCTTGCCTATGTACAAAGAGGAAGATGGAGACTAAAGAAGACATGACAAGAAACTATAAGGAGTGATCTTAGTTACTTAGGCTTAGATAAAAATTTTAATAATTGACAATGAAAACAAAGGATTCATATAGTCGACCCCACCTAATGGGATTAAGGCTTGGTTGTGGTTGTTGTTGTTGTTGTTGATATCTGTCTGCCAGAAATGGTAATCAAATCTTTTATTTATATTAGTTAACAGAGAAAAATAATCTTTGGCAAGTTGATGGTTACACCTTCAATGATTGACTAAATAGATTTTTTTGCATTTTAAGTCATCATTGAAGATTTCCATGAACAACCAAGAAAACTTAAAAAATATTTGATGTACTAGATGTTTAAGTCTAGGATCATGTCTTCATTTAATGTATTGGGAAATCACCATAAACATGCTGAAGCATGGCAGACATCATTCATTCAACATTTCGGTAAATTTTAAAAATCGTATACAGTTTTTCATTATTGGTAAAATTTCGTTTTAAGTGCTACCTACAAAACAATTCTCTATTGTTCTTAAAAAAGAAGCAAACAACAGAAAAGTGTTAATCCCAAACCAGTTGTGACTAGCTATATGAATTTCTCTTCTATTTTTAGTTCTATTTAAGTCAACAATCTTTGTAAGCACAAGTGAGTCATATGTAAATATCATATCTCACATCGTATCGCTTTGCTCTCTCTTTTAGACATCTTGACTTAGATCCCTTCCTATTTAGTTAAAGGCCTCTACAGAATGATGGTAACATGAATAAACTTAAGTACCTTATTCTTATCTTTAATACTGTCATGCTTACTTTTCCCTAATAAATGATTATTAATGTAGTTCATACTAATGTGACCATTCAAGCATCTACATTTCAGCTAACACTAATCTTTGGGATATATATGTATATTGTTGGAATCTATGGGATATATTACCACATGACTATCGAACACTCACTTCCATATAACATGACTCGTTGAATTAAAGTCATAATATCCCCTTCAACTTAATAGAAATCTTTCAATTGGATAGACCTCCTACAACAATCCTGTTTTATGATTAACACTCATATATACTCTTGATTAACTCTTTTACGAGTCTCATGTACTTCATCTACATTTTCCTTTGCTTCTACGATGTTATTCAAGATTCCAACTTCTGATTAACTCTTTCACGATTCTACCTTTTGATCAACTCTTTCACAAGTTTCATCTATTAGAACTATATTTTCTACAACAAAAACATATACCAAGAAATCTCACCATAAATATGCTTAATCATTTCATTATCACCAAGTGAAAATATAAAGATTCAAAGCATAACCTAGAGTACCCCAATTGTAATAGGGAACAAAATTAAGCCCTACAAAACCATGAAATGAACTCATTCATTCAGGTATAAACCAATACAGTGCTGTGTACAGATCTCTAAACACAAAGAAGCACCTCTTGCTTTAATAAGAAAAAGGGAAACAAGTTCAACTAGAAACATGTATGTATATTTTTATACCATGAATTATGAAGAAATGAGAAAACCTTGGACATACAGTAGGAGAATCAAAGCCAAGGGCTTGATTGATTATGCATCCCAGAGTACAGTGTGATGGAAAAATACTTGAAAACATAAAAAAATGGAATTGTTTAAGAATCAACAATTAGGCAAGCCTCATATTATGAATACAAATGTTGAAAAATAAAGAATAAGTAATTTACAATTGAGTAAGCTGAAAAAAGAACCTTGAGATAGATGTTTGGTAACTCAAAAAGGATGAAAATAAAATGATTACATCATAGAGACGTAAGAGTATTATTCATTGAAGATAAGAACAAAAGAGCATGGACTTGGTCTCTTTGTTTTGAAAAGATTTTTGGAAAAGTGAACTTGGTCTCTTTGAGGACGTACAATTAACAATGAAGGATGCACCATAGGAGATTACATTATCATAAAAGGAATAGCAAAAAAAAAAAGGAGCATGACAAAAGTAACCTAGTTAGAGTAATCAAAATTCACAAGCTAGAATTTACAAAAAAAGACAAATATTGAACAAGGATGGGTGAAAAAGAATTATTTTATAAAAAGACACTAAAATGAGGATGATAAGTATGAATGAGAACTTGTACTACTATTAAACCAAATTCTTACACACAACTTTCTTATAAACATATTAGTTTTCCAAGATAGTTCTACCACTACCAAACATTTTCTTGAGCTGTCGTGATTCTTCCAACTTCATTTAGAGCAAGATGCCACTACTTCCTAAAAATACATCATCAAATTTCCACTATGGTATCAATTGCCACATTTCCGGATGTATAGAAACTAAAATACCAATTCTTTTGCAAAATAACAGAATCGAGAGTCAAGAAAAACAAAACCAACTAATAAGCAAAAAACACAATCCATACCATGAGAATTAAAGTGGCAAAGAGTTGCAATGAAACGTTAGAAATGACTTCAGTGTCAAAAGAATGATAGAACTGTTGACATGCACAGGCCAAGAGTAATAGAAAGGTAATACATGAGAAACGAACCATTTTCTTGGTGTAAAAATTTCCCTAGTTTGCTTGCCATTTCAGCACGATGTTCACTAGTCATCTTCAATATATGTTCCTAAAGCAACACCAAACAAAGAAAGAGTAATATTATGTCAATGCCACTAATCTCAAAACCCCCAATAAAATCCAAAGGCACCAAGAATAGATACAACAAATGAGAAGAAATCACTTTAAGTCATTCACCTTCAATGCATTGGGATCATGACGTCCAGAGAGAATATCCTGATCGTCCTCTACGGTTCCATTTGTTCCTTTAGATATTCTAACAGTAACAAATTATCATGGAATTCAGTTGTAAGAATTCATTAAATCAAAGTAAATATGCATCGAATTAGTACATTAACTTGAGGAACAAGCATGGCTAACCTTTGGTTCTGTATAACTTGTTGTGTGGTAATTTCCTGTGCATCATGATTTTCACTAATTTAGTGTTACAAAACAAATCATGCTTAGAACTACCATTTATAAACCATACTTGCTCATGAAGCACTGCATTTTGGGCTGCCAATTCAATATCACTGGAATCACCAGCACTGAAGGTTGAGAGTTTGATCACTGTAATAAATTTTAAATACATCAAACATAGCGACATTCAGATGGAGATATGCTTAGATATATCAATACCAGCTAAATTTTCTCTTTGCTCCATGGATCCTTTGTCCACTGCAGAGTGTGCCACTGAATGTAAACCCATAGATTGATGCGGGACAGATGAATGATGATGCAATTTAGAGATCAACAAATTATATCTAGCAGAATATCCACAAATTAATACTAAAATATCAGAAATAGATTTTAAAATGACTGAGAAATTAACTAAATCCACAAAACAAATTACTTTTAGAATTTTAAATAAATTAGATCGTAGATAATTGAAAAATTACCAATTTAGATTAGGGCATAATTCAATTTTCAACAAATTAGAAACAGGGTAACAAGAATATGAGGAAATCACAATATTTAACCAATAATAATTAAATTGCACTCAATAATAAAAGTCCGCACAGGTGAAGCAAGTTCGAGCAAATCAGAAGCGAGCAAAATGATCTAAAATATGCGATTTAACCAAATTAAAAGGTTGATAAAGTACGCACCTGAGTCAGATAATTCAGAGACCAAACAGTAATTTTCTCTCGGCAGCTGTGGACGTCGCGGCGTGGGCCGCGGACGCGCGGCTCTGGCGCGCGTGGGGCGGTTGCAGGCGCACACGGGGATAGCGCACACGGGGATAGCGCACGCGGGCGCGGGGCGGGGCGCACGCGCGGACGCGGGGGCGGGCGCAGGCTCGCGCGCAGGTGCGGTCACAGGCTCGCGCGCGG
>JAEMOT010002991.1:47624-73618 GCA_019297695.1 Apostasia ramifera
GGGCTCGGCGCGGTCGCAGGCGCGCTCGCGGGCGCTCTTGCAGGCGGCGGGATGGCGGCTGGGCGCACGCGGGACGCCCGGTTGGGCAGGCCCACGCAGGGCGGCGGATTGGGCGCGCGCGGGACGCCCGGTTGGGCGGCGTCGAGCAGAGCTGTGTGTTCGCGTCGACGTAGTCGGCGGAGGCGAGTCGCTGGTGGAAACGCGACGACGCGATCACGTCGCACCGAAGTCGGCCAGCTGAATTCACGAACCTAATGAGCGGAGTGAGCGAAGATGAAACAGGTTAGAGGTGTTCATACAAACGGAATCGAACTCGAAGGTAAAGAATTAGAACGGATAAAATTTAGGGATTCTTATTTAAGGTCAAATTTTTTTTTATTCGGAATATTAATTCATTTTAAAATCAGATAAAAAAAATACGAGTCAAATTTATTCAGCATTAAAAAAATAAAAATAACAAAAAATTATTTATATAAATCTCCATACAAACTGATTCAATAAAAAAAATACATAATATAATAAATTTTCAACACAAATAAAAAAATACTAGATAATATGCTTAAAATAACAATCACAGAAATAAAAACAACTAATACAAAATAAATGTGAAAAATAAAATCATCCTAAAATGAGATTTCCAATCAATCGAATACGAGATTTTCAATTTACCAAATCAGTGATCCGCTGCATCCATCTTTCCAAATCCGCCGTGCTCAAGCTTCAGCTTTTGCCCTAATAGTCGGCTCTCCGCCGTATAACCCAAAGCAGATTCGATAAGTAGAATGGCGAAAGCCATATTTGCAAACAGGTTAAGAACTTCGGATACAGGTTCGGATCAATAGCGGGTCAATAGCAGGTTAATTGATGTTAGAGAAAAACAGCAGTTCATCTTATATCATTGGAAAGCTAAATTCTAAAATGAGGCTTTTGATCTTCTACACTTTATTTGAATTGATAAAAATTAAATCCATTTCAAGTTAATGTAACATTGAATTAGGCTGCAAATAAATCAAGTCAACTTGAGTTTCAAGCTAAATTTCAATTTAATTAAAAGCTAACCGCAGCAAAATAAAAAAGTTTAATTGATTTCTTTTCGAGCAAGCCAGCTTATAGAAAAAATTAAATCGATTTCAAATCGAGCAAAATACAAATAACTTTCAATTTTCACGTAAAATTACAAACCCCTATTGCAAAAGAGAGAATATATGATTAGCCACATTCAATAACCACTACCCTTTAGCTTTTCCTTTGGCTACAGAGTCTGGGGCTTCATCTTCCCAGTGAACGTAAGAAATAACCTCTCCTTCAATCCGTCCTTCTTAAGGATACAGAAAGTTAGAAATCCCTGCAGGATCTCCTCCAATCTTATTCCATTGAAGGCAACATAACAGAAAGGCATGTTATATGTTCTATTTACTCCGGAAAATCTCTTATTATAGTGAATTTCTCTTCCGCCTTCGAGCAATCATGATTTTCCAAAATATTTCGGCGATATGATCTTGTTTGCTGATGATCCAGATTCCACTTCAACAAGTACAATATACCTGCATAAAATGTCAATCTTTTGCCATGAAGATCATTTTCCAAGCATATAAGATATGAACAAGTTATTTTAGAGCCAGATCTACTAAACTTAAATTAATTAAAATTAAAATGCTTTTCAAGAAAGCTACAAGTTTCGAAAATGTACTTAGGGAGGTGTTCAGTTTAATGTTATTTAGCTATTATACCATGTTGTTTGGATAAAATAACTGATTTAATAAAAATAATATTTAGATTACATGATATAATATCATAATCAGAGAGAGGCAAGTATCTATCAATCTGCACCTATTATGAAATAACATTAAGGAGGGGTATTTGATTTAATACTACATTGATGTTATATCATATTATCTATTACATGTTCTGATATCTAGATGTTATTTTTTAAGTAAAATTTTATAATTTTATAGTAGACTATTTACACATGTCATCACACAAAATAATCATTTTCTCTAAAGAATATAATATAACATTAAGATATCATTAAACCAAATGCCCTCTAAATATTAAAGTTAACATTACAAGAAATATAACCAACTCAAGTTCAGGTAAACTTAATGAATAATGAAGGAGGAGTTTATAGCAAAAATCACATTACAAAGATATATTGAAATAAAAATGACCTCACCTTCTTATAGCAAACATCATTCTTGACTGAAACTATTTGAAGTCAATCTACTTGTGTGGTCATGCAATTAGAATTTTATTGTTCTATTTAGTGTAGAATCTACGGACTAATTTTTACCAAAATATCACATGTACATTCAATAGAAACAAGCCAAAAAAATCAAATTTAAATTGATCAGCAGATGTGCAACTTTCTCTATACATTTAAATTACAACTAACCTAAATATTTTATGTAAATTGTAAGTAACATAGGCATTGTACAAGGGCTTTGAGCTAGCCTAGTTAGTGGCTTCAGCAGATATGCAGTTTTCTCACTAAAATCTATTTATCAGTGCCAAGAGGCTAAACTATTTTACTTGCAATAAGTACTGAACAAAACTAAGATCATTTTGTTGTTCAATATTTAAAAAAACAACAAAATTTCAATCATGTTTGCTGTGTTTGAGGGTCAACTTCGCTAACTTCAAGAGAAAAAATTGATTTTTTTTCCCACAAAATGTGAACAACGTTCATGATTTGCAGCTTGTATATGAGTTTAGAATTAAGAACTCCATTTGGCATTTAGCCAAAAAAGTCAAATACCATAATCAAAATTCCCATATATTTTAAAAATAACAACAAACAATTATTTATTTGATCCTACATAAATTTTAATATTAAAAGAACACTTTATATCAAATCCTATGCAATTCTCAAAACTCAACCAACTTTACGTTGTACACAATTTTTAACATTACTAATTTAAATATTTTCTATCGTACACATAATCAAATAAAAGAGAGTACCTTTTTTTTTTTCAAATTCAAAACAGGCAAATTAAATGCAAATCATGATCGTAGTTAACAATTTGCCAAAAATCTAAATATTTCATAAAGGCTGTTGGAAATGTTTCGATTTTAGATCATATGACGTTGCATCCTTACAGATTTAAATCTAATTATGTCTTTTGTTAAACCAAAATTAATTAAAAAAACTCCAATGAGAATATTACGTGTATAGCTGGAAGCCTAAAACCAAAACCAAACTAAATTTTTCAGTTCGGATCTGATTTTGGACCCCTAAAACATAGATCAATTTTGGTTTCTGAAATTATCGAACTAACCCACTTGGTTCGGGTCCAAGCTCTATATGGAACTAATCAAAACTAGACTGAGTTGCACCTTGAACGATCACAAACTTAAGCGATAGAAAGAGCCTGAATTCCATACTTCCACGGAGAACTAATTAGTGGTATCCTGCTAATTTATGGCAAAAGAAGAGTATTGATTCAGATTAATCTCTAATTAGTGGCAGACTGAAATTTTAATTCACTGAAATCCCATTCCACAAACCCATAATCATCTTACCAAACAAACAATAAAATTTGAAGTGCCAAACATTAGAAAAAATATCCAATCAATGGGTTCGGAAGCAGTTCGGTACAAGATAAAATTGCATTGCTGATGAAGTACCTTCTCAAGCATTTCTTGAAGTCGATCAATCTTCAATTTCTCCATCCATAATACATCAATTCCATACAACACAGAGTGTTGATTTCTACGACTGCTCCGTGAAACCATATAAATTGTGCTGAACAAATAACAGAAGCATCAAGTAATTAGGACATAGTAGTCACTTGAAAAGAGGCATTTTTAGCATCAACTCTTTAACCTTCAGAGAATGTTTCAGCTTGAAAAGGAATTTCGTAATCTCTGTAAAGTTTTCGTGAAGTGCATCTTCAACAACTTGCATAAAACTACAAAACAGAACATAAAAGCTAAAGATGCAACTTGCAATGAAGCATATTAAGCTTAAAAAAACAAGAAAAAAAAAACGCACTAGCGTTGGAGGTTAACACAATGCATTTTGCAAACTTGGTCGATTTGCAACAACCAAAATCAGAGAAGCAATTGAATTTCATGCTTCCTGCTGTTTGCAAGAACTTGAGGTTTTAGGAATGACAGAATTTCATAAATTAAGCCCTATGTATGAAAATAGTTACGAAATGGAGAAAAAACATTGTACTAAGTTTGCACATATACGGCATTACATAGATCATAAAAGTTTGTACATATACAAAGTTAGCATATTTCAACACAAAATTTAGTTTGTGTTTTACAGATCATAGATAGATGGACTTGTATATATAAATCAATGATTAGTAACTCGCCCATGGGAACATCAAAAAACAGAGGATAAAAGTAAGAGTAGGACATGAGAACTTACCAATTTCTGCAAACTCCTTAGGATGCCTGCTTAAGAAATCTATACAAAATAAGTACCCAACATCCAATATGTCCCCAGCATCAAAGCAACATAGCATCAAATCATTTCCTCCCACCCCAACCAGAGAGAGAGAGAGAGAGGGGAAGATCCTGCATGAGGGTTCTCAAAAAATACTTGATTTGGATGCCAGATCAAATGTATGGAGGAACTATTAATAGCACGCTTTTAACTCGAATTAAAAATGATTCACCAGTGGAGCTTAAGGATAATTGAAAATAACTGTTTGGATGTCTGAATCATTATTTGGGATTCATACCTGAAACCCACTGGGTAAATATCAAATAAAATTACATAGGACAAAAAATATTAATAGACAAACAAAAGGCAGCTCAAAGATGAAATTATTTACTAAATATTGATCAAAAAATTAAATACTATTTTGTCATCTATACTTATAAACTGTACTAAAACAATAAAAAATAGGGATAATTACCTACATGCCACACAATTTAGTTTTATTTATGCCACCCATCCATTTTTAGTTAATTACGCTATGCACACTCAAAACATTACAAAATCTTACATACACACATTTAAGTTAAAACTTAATCAAAATCTATTTGAAAAAAAATATTCTGTTACTAAATCATTAAAATTATATTTTTACTCTTAATAGTACATATTTTTCTCTTCATCAATACTACACTAAAGCGCTGATTTGTCCTAAAATCAATTCACGTCGCGGATGTCTCCTTCCTTTGCCGCCACTTAAACATTAAGATTTTAGGATTTTCACTCAAAATATATTTAAATATCCTTAAAATAATATGATGAACGACTCAGATTTTTTGTAATCTAACTATAGTTAGGTTATTGAAAAATTATGATTACTCATTATGATAAAAATAAGTTAAAATGTGTGTATGTAAGATTTTATAATATTTTGAGTGTACATAGCGTAATTAACTAAGAATGGATGGGTAAGGCATAAATAAAACTAAATTGTGTGGCATGTAGGTAATTATCCCTAAAAAATATATAGTAGCATGTTACCTTAAACAATTATTTTAAAAAAATTCATAGCTAACTAATTCAATGAACTAATAATTAATAACTCATCAAGTGAAGTTACCAATTAAATGTCATCAGCAAATATTTCTAGACAGATGACCCAAAAGAGGGAAAGTGTCCCATTTGAGAGCAGGGTCACAAAATTAAGCTTGACAGGATTAAGGACTCGGGTTTGACACTAATATTTGCGTTGACACAGTTGGCATAAACAGGTTACATTGGGTGACAGTATTTTACTCCATCCAATTGGGTTTCAAAAATACAAACACAGCGATCAATGATTAAATTCAAGCCAGATGAAAAAGGAAATACTCAGCTGTTCCTGGATGCATTTCAACAGAAGCTTCATACTTTCCAAACGTTAAAATTCTGAAATTAGTAATATATAAGAAGAATGCATTATCTGATCCACAGAAATGACATGTTAGATTAGCTTAATAATGGACCTAATTACCACAAAAATTTAGTGACACTTCTGTACAAGCAAATATACATATTTGACTTAATGCTATGAAAACTGGATCCTAATCCAGAGCATAGACACAGAGAGATGTGGCTAAGAATATTTGTTTCCATAGTAATAGTCAAATTAAGGAACTGCCAAAGCTGCTAAGGGAAAATTAGAATATCTAGCTGTCTTCCTCAAAATCCCAACAGTACAAATGCAGAATTGCTTACAGGTTCCTTTGTCCTTATGCGTATCCACTCAATTACCTGAAATGTAACAATTATATCAACATGTTTAAAAATTCATGTTACACCTAAAAATCTGTGTAATGCCCATACCTTTGTTGATGTCAAAGTTTAACTTGCGGGTTAATGCTTGTTGCTGAGTTGTTGCAGTGCCATGCTGCGTTTAGATAAGGAAAAAAATTTGCATGATTGTTGATGACCAACCTAAACAGGAATACAAGATTGTATTAAATATTAATTATCCTACCAATGGTTGATCCAGATGACGTGAGAGTATGCCAACATTTGGAAGATTATGAGTTGGAATGACCCAACTAACATAACTACTGTTCTGGCCTTGCATGAGTGGCATTGGAACACTGATGGAACCCCTACCCCTTGCAGCACACCAAGATAGATTAGGACTAGTTGCACCTTGGGATGCAATTGCATGGTCAAATATACCTTGTGAAGGAGTATATGGTTCCTGTATAACATGAAGCATAGCATTATGCAAAGTTGTTGCTATTTTCTATGAAAACAAATGCACATTAGTTCACAAAAAGCAACAATAACATATTAACTTAATCCCAAATTGCTTGAGTTCAGCTACATGGATTTCTATACCACTTGAGGCAATACTCAACATTAGCACAGGTCAGTAAAGATCATGTCTAAGTATTGTATCCCAAGTTATTTTAGTCTCCTCCCTTTCTTTCTCATAGTGACTCAAATCCCCTCACATTTACCTACAAGGGTCTAGAAGTTGACAAAATACATGACCAAAACAATTTACATGATGAATTTTTGTTTTTTTAATTTTGTAAGATGTGAAATAAATTAATTTTCATTTTTGAATTGGTAGGATACAAAATCATAATTCCATCTTGGGATATGAGCATATGTGAAAGAAAAAACTAAGATTTCTTATTTTGAAGTTTGCGTAGGATGCTTAATTTAACACTTGTATTCGATGAACTATGTGTCTTGTGAGGGTTAATTTTACCTAAAAACTAAACTTTAACCTAACTAAAGTTAATCTGTCAAAAAAAAGCCTAGGGTATGAAATATGCACATGTTTAAGGTGCCCCTCTCTCATCTTTTCTTTTAAGAAGCATACATTTACAAAGTGCCAAACCTGTTGAGACATTAATGTTTCAGGAGGGAAAGATGCACAAGTTGAAATGCTAACAGGTTGCGTTGACAAGGCATTACAATATGCAGTGGCATCTCTAAAATATGTTGGAACATGAGAGGATTCATCAACCATTGCTTGCATTGATGTATCATTTGTTTGTCCTGCATTAAGAAATTATAAATAAGAAATGGTGATAGCAAAATGGCGCAATAGTGGAAATTTTAGTTAATTATGTGCTTGTACTCTGGGATGGGTGCAATGAACCGAAGGTATGGCCTGAATCACTGTTCGATTGATCTTTTCCTTTGCGCTTTGTATCAACAACACACTTTGACTGACTTTTTCGCCGCCTTCTTTTCTTCCTAGCTCGTGAAATATCCTGATGAATTCCTTCCAAATCATTCTGCTCTTCTGTTTGCTTATTTACTGGAGCATTATGCAGCAACTTCTCCACTTCCACGATGAATTTGTCAACATCATGATCCAACTTACTCAAGGCTACTTTAGAGCACGCATTCTTTAAACATACAGTAATTGCTTTGTAGCAAACTCGACTATATGGGGACATCTGAGATTCTTGACCATTATTGTCATTCATCGGATGAAACTTATCAGTCAAGGCCCCATCATTTGCATACTTCGTCCACCTCTTTAGAATGTATTGAGGTGGGAGATGAAGGATATTGTTGTTAATCAAAACCTTCAAAACATGCATGCACAAAATTCCTACAGACTCAAATTTTTTACAGCTGCAAGTGACTGAATAAGTGGAAGTGTTGAATTCAACAAGTCCATAACAGCGGTTCTCAGGAAGGGAGATCCTAAATATATACATTGTCTCATCAGTACGAACAAGTTCACAAAGGCATGAAAGCTGACCTTTAAATTCAGCTTCAAAATCAGCAAATATCAACCTAGTGTATGATTCTGCGGCTTCGTTAAGCATAGGCATATCAACCAGTAACACAGGTTTACTTTGCTTTGATCTAAAATCTTCACCCAGCTCCTTATCACGGTATTGAAGTAGGGACTTTGGGTATTGCTCTATAAATTTGGAAAGAGGCAATTTCCTGTTGAAATACTTTCTAAAGTGTTTCTTCAAGATATCACACCATTCCATAGATATCATGCTGGCACAAAATGTATTTCCATTGCAGACAAATGCCCATTTCTCACGAGCTGAAAAAAGATCCTCTAGGTATGAGTTGCCAGCAAGATCATACTTATTGAGCAATGTGAGCCATCCAGCATTGAGGTCTTCATCGGAACCAGTTTCATAAAGGCAACTCTTAAAATCCTTCAGAAAGCTGGAGTCGTTGCTATATAAATGAGAGAGGTTTTTTGCAGTATTTTGCAATATATGCCACAAACAAAGTCGATGAGATGATTCAGAAAATGTCATCATCGCAGAGCGAGCAATTGCAGCGCATTGATCTGTAAGGATTGTTTTTGGTTGCCTTCCTGACACTGCAGCCATAAACGTCCGAAATAACCATGCAAAGGATTCGGTTGTCTCATCAAGCAACAAAGCAGAACCAAATAGAACAAGTTGTTTATGATGGTTTACCCCAATAAACTGTGCAATCGGAATATCATTCTCGTTCATACGATAAGTTGTATCAAACAAGACAACATCACCAAAGTATGAGTAGTCAAGTATAGATCGTGCATCAGCCCAAAAAACATTCGTCACTTGCTCTTTGTCATCAAGCTGTACAGCATAAAAGAAAGATGGATCCCCCAATTGCTTAGCTCTTAGAAAGTCCAAAAGCATTTGCATTTCTCCTTTATCAAGCTCCCTCATCCTGTTGGTGTGAAGATGACTACTTTGAACCCTTAAGAAAAAACCCACAGGGGATTCATTTTCAGAAACTTGTTCCGTTGAAACGACTTGAGCTGATTTTACTGCAGAATTATCAGGTTGATCAACTTGTTGACCATCTTGAGCAACCAGCAAAAGCCTTCGATGAGATCTTAACAAGTGTGCTTTGGTTGGACGTATCAGAGGATGATTGTGCTCCTTTATGATTTTGTTCACAACCCATATCCCATCACGATTTACTTTGTATTCAATCCTAGCCATGCAGTTTGTTCTTAAAATCGGACGAGGTTTCCTTGTATTATGTGTGGAGTGCTTCTGGCGTGTGCCTTCATAACTACAAAGGTAAACCCTATCCCTTACTGTCCCATCTTTTCTTCTTCCCAGATGACCCTTTCTCACACTAAAACCTTTCCTCTTTGCATAAGTATTATAAACAGCATAAGCTTGCTCTTCAGAGTAAAACACCATACCCACTTCAGGCTCCAACTGTGTGCTGCTAGCCGAGTTGGTAGATGGATCTGCAGGGTTCACATTACTAGAATTGAATCTAGTGGCAGCTTGTAATGAATCTAATACTGCATCCTCCCCAGCTGCATTTTCCCTAACATCATAATCCTCTTTTTCACCAATGGAATCTTCGGCAGTTTCCACCGAACCATCATTAGAAAAAGAACTTGATGACTCCATTACTGACAAGCAGATAGAAAATAGAGACCGGTTATCTTTTCATCAAAGCCCATCCACATTTTACAGATGCAAATCAAAATCTGGAAAGTTGAAAGTCATTCTCCTTCAATGCAAACATGCCACAGTACTCAGGCTAATTGATGGCCAAGATTCTGACCAACTATAGCATAACGGACTGATTTTCCAGAGGGTAAGAATCCAAAGAAACAACTGAATCTCAGTAGAATTTTGTAGTGAACAAGGATATGACTTCCAGCTATGTGTACTATCTACAAAACCAGTTAAATAACTCTTTTTCTTTCGGACTCCGAAAATATCATATTAAAAGAATACTTGCAGAAAGTCCCCTTCTTTCAATTCCATCATCAGGCTACAATATATAAAATAATTGTCAATGTAGAATTTTTGAATCTAAGAACATCTTTCTCCATCTAATAGCTCTCCAAGTAGGGTGTAGCCTTAACTTCTACTTTGGTAGTTACTTTGGATATTTTAACAAAACTATCAGACAGTGCAGAAAGGGCTTTTTTAATATACTACCTTAAAGTGTTGCTTCTCTGTAAGAATCTCATGGTGCAAAAATGTTCCTCTATCTGAAAATATGAAATTTAATTTGTGGAATCTATACTAAAGATTGGTTTCTATTGATCAAAATGATTATTATAATATTTAACCCAATCTAATATCACTGATAGACAAACATTTCAACTTAGACATAACCTTATTGAGAGGATGACAGCCAATGCATTTTTTTAACTTGTGAAGCTTGTTGGCTGTGTTTGAAAACAACTTCAAAATAAGTTTAAGCAACTTGAAATGTTTAAGCTTCTTAAGCCCATTTGCATTGTCAAATACTCAACTTACCTTTAAGCTCTACTTGAGTAACAAAGTAGCTTAAAATTAAAGGTTTTTTTCCAAACACATACTAAATTTAAAATTTAAGCAAACCCACTAAATATAATTATAGACTAAGTCGTACGTCACTTCAATAAAAATTGAGCTAGCATTCATTCCAAGTTATCCAATTGAGGATAAACTTAGAGAAAGTCGGCTTAGATGGTTAGGACATCTAAATCGTAGGCCGATTGAAGCTCCAGTTAGAAAAATTGAGTTATTGGATTTTGCCCATGTACAAAGAGGAAGAGGGAGACCAAAGAAGACATGGCAAGAAACTATAAGGAGTGATCTTAGTTACTTAAACTTAGATAAGAATTTGGTAACTGATAGAGCGCAATGGAAACAAAGGATTCATGTAGCCGACCCTACCTAGTGGGATTAAGGCTTGGTTGTTGTTGTTGTTGATTTATTCCAAGTTATGGCCCGCCACATCACATAGCACTGTGATTCTCATTGGTGAGAAGGTTCAAGGAGGATTGAAGCTAGGATGAACATCAAAACCCTACAAGAGGAAAGTGTGGAAGCTGGAAATGATAGTGAATACCATGCTCACAGTAATTGAAGAAGCAATAGAAAAGTAGGAGAAATATTGGATATCAAAAGAGCAGGACTCAGAGCGTTTGCGTAGGAGGATAAGAGAGAGAGTCAGTGTGTGTATGTGAAAAAGGAAAATACACTATAAAGATGATGGATGGCATCAAGTGCCATCGGTGAAGAACTTCCAAAGGAAGATCACGGACCGTACTCCGCTACATCTCCGGGTCAAACAAGGGTAGTAGCATCCCTAGCATGAGGCAATAATGATAAAAAAAAGAGGTAATAAGTTCAGACCTCAAGGTCCTTATGTGGAGAGTAGAACATCAGAGGCAACCAAGTATCATTTTTTAATGAGAGAGAAGAATGTCTGCAACCGACAACAGAGAAAGTTCATGCCACTAGAGATTATAGAGAAGAGAAAAAGGCTCAATTTTGCAAATGGAGGATTCTAGGAATAGATCCATGAAGTAGCATTTTATTGATAATTAACTAAAATTGATTGGTGTAAACGTGTTACCAATGAAAGATCCTTAAGGTATTTTTGACTTCACCAACTGTGACATAACCACATATGGAAAAATGCATAGGAAATTTATTCGAGTCATATTTTAGCAACAAAGTTCAAATCTATGATTGATGGCATTTCAGCATTTCAGACTTTCTTTAAAATTAGATATCGTTGTTGTTCTCTGTTCTAACCCTATTAGATTTCAGCAGATATTTGGTTGCCTACAATCACATGAACGAGAATTTCACGTTTGTGAATTGAGTACATCATGAAGTTCAACTTGATCCGGCATTCAAATCATCCGAACCTGTCAATTTCGCTCTAGCATTGGAGGTGTGGCTCATTTTTCTATTCCTATTATTTTCCTGTTGTTTCTTAGTTTTGGTTTGATTTGTTGTGCAATATGCATATAATTGCTTAGATTATTATGTTCTGGTTGTCATTAAAACTTCAGTTACAGTGTTGTGTTGTAGGGATGAAAGGGGCAAGTTGTTTCTTAGTTTTAATTTGTTTTGTTATACAATATGCCAATAATTGCTAAGATGAAGGAATCCTAGTTGTTGTTTAAACTTGAATTCTAATGATGTATTGAAGTAATAAAAGGAGTAAATTTGTTGGAAGTTAGATTGTAGTCAAATTTGAGAAGATTTTCTGAACAATTTATAGGCAAATTGTTAAAAGAGATTAGGACAAACGAGAGGTACTTACCTGATTTTAGGCTTTGTCTGGTAAGAGGATGCTTTGGAAAAATTGGGTTGCTTTAAGGATAAAGAGAAAAAAAATATTATTTTAATATTATAATGTAAAATAAAATTATATTAATATTAAGATTTGCATTAGATGTGAAGTAAAGTTAATAATTTTTAGGAGATATTACATGTCACCCTACAGTTATCCCCCAAAATTAAATATCTACATATATCATCTCATACTTTAAATGCAAAATTACAAACTGCACCTCATTCATCAAATTTAGCAAGATCTAGCCTTTTATCTTATTTAAGAAGAAAAAGATCTAGCTATTCATCAATATGAAATGGCATAGTTCATATTATACACTCAAAGTATAAAATGACATATATGAATATCTAATTTCAAGGATCAAACGAGTAAAAAGACATTCTTTAAGGGAAATGTATGCAATTTTCCTTATTTTTATTGAGAAATGTGTAAAATGTGAAAATAAAATATAATTTTAATATTGAAATTTGTGTAGATGTGAAATAAACTAGAATTTTAGTATTAAACATTGTGCAAGAAACAAAATAAATATAAAAACTTAATGGGGTGATTTTAGAATAGTTTTGGGATGCTTACGGATCCGAAGCAAACGAAGGCTAAAAACATTTGTTCGTTAACATTAAATATATCCTTTGCAATTGTGGCTATCATAACTTCAGGAAAAAAAAAAAGAAGTCTAAAGGTAAAATTTGTACGAAATTGCTTAATTTGCATAACTGTTGGCATAACATATCCTTCAACTGTTCCTAGTCAAGAAGGAAAAGGTTTTATAGAATAATTAGAACCAGGTTTAGATGTGGAGCAAATGCGTTGCTAATGCTATCTTTATTTTTCTTGGAAGGATTAGGAGAGGCATTACACCCAACCTAGCTAGGGTTGGTAACATGAATTTCTCTTCTCCATTCAAATACAAGGTTAAAATGGCAACAGGTGTCATTAACTCAAGAAAAAACGATTCAAGCCCATAAAATATCACAAGTTTCTGTATTGCATCTTTCCTGATGAAATCCTTCCAATTGCTCATTACATTGCACTCTATGCAGGCACTGTTTCCCACTGAAAGCTTGCTTAAAAACAATTCCAAATTTACATTCAGGAAAAAAAAACAATTCCAGATTTAGCATAATGACACAACTTCAAACGATCCTAATCCATCTTGCTAAAGTGACAAAATATGAGTAGACAGTTCCTGCATCCAGCTTTATACAACCTTTTGACCAAATTAGTTATTTGAAATCAAGCCTGAAAAGCTAACTTCAGCAACATTTAACAACCGTACACAAAAAAAGAATATGAAGAACTCTATTCCGATTAAGTTATCAATAATCATGTCCAACCAATGGCTAAATTGCAGGATATCCTAAATAAACCTGAGACAACATTTTATCCAGCCTCAACATACTACTAGGGCTGGGCAAATTTAGAAAGGTTTCTTCCTGACTAAAAATGAACAAATTTCAAAGTGGAGTGCTTAACGCATAATAGAGTGCATAACAGAACCATTTAATATTATTCCAAACAAAGACAAGAAAGTGAAAACAATAAGAACTTTCAAAGCACAGACCGGTTCAACATAGGCGATTTAATATGTAAAATAATAGAATTTCCTTTAACTTTGAAGTTTGAACATGTGAAGCATCAAAAGTCATGATGCTTAACAGAATATGCAAAAAGATCGGATATCACCACAAAACAAAGTTGTTTTGATCGTTTGGGCATGTGAATGTTGATACTGTCAAAGTTCATTTACATATTGTTTAACAACCATAAACGTTTAATCAACAAAGTTAGCATCTAACAGAAGCAGAAAAATAAACCTTATGAAAACAATAAAATACAAAAACTTGAACAGTCTAAGCTCCACAATTTTAAGAAATATGATAAAGTTGCATAAATTTTGCCAAAAATCAAGGGACCGTATCAACATCTTGATTCCATTAACATAAACAAAATCCATGCATTATTTGCTTGCAGAGATAATGAGGAAAATTTCAGTCTGTTGAATATACAAAAGACACTTACAAGAAACTTGGATTTCACTCTCTAGCTTTCTCAAATTCCTCCTTTAGTCCCATAATATATAACGTATCAAGAGAGTCTATAAGTGTCGCTCCAAGACCGCCAAAACTGTTGACACCATTCTTTGTTTGTGGCTGTATGAATAGAGGTAAAATAAATGAATATATATATACACATACATACATTTACATATATATATGTCCCTAAATTTGGAAAAGGAGTGAGAAAGAAAAAAAAAATAAGATAATGTATTTATTTTCATATCAATACATTAAATTACTCAAACATGCCGTTCATCTTGGCCCATGCATACATTTTGTAGGATTCCAGTGCATCTCGCATCACCTCTCACTTCTTCTCTTCACTCCGTGTTGAAATGATCAATTTTCAAAACTATTTTGTTAGTAAAACTATGACAGTTATGAGTACCGTTCACCATGCACTTTTTGCAACTACAACAAAAGAACTATTCTGCCATTTAAGCATAATAAAAAAAGTACTTCTAACAAAACAAATCCAAATATCTCAGCTTGTAATTGGCTCAGCTCATTTAATTTGGAATTTCTACCTGCAGTTGATTCATGTCGAGGCAAATAGGTTCAACATTATTATGCCAAAACACACATACATATAAATATGTGTTCAAATAAGGAGATAGGATACTATACTAATAAGCCTACGGCAAGAAAAAACCGCTGAATGCATGATTTACTAATAAAAACTTTATCAGCATGACATATAATAAAAGATCACCTCATTACTTTATGCTTGTCAAGATTAAAAAAAAAAAAAAGGAATAGAGCTCTTTCCTACATTTTCATAAGTAGCAGAATATAAAAAGACAGATAATTGCTAAAACGCTGACTTTACAAACCTCCACTGTGATATTTTTTTTCTTATATTTCTTTTCATTACCAAACAATCTAAAATCTACCAGATGCATGACACAAAATAGTTGAACAAAGTATTCCTGCATTTCTATAACCTTTTTCAGCTTTGATCAAATAGAAAACCTCATTTCTATAAGATTGACGAAACCACTACGAATCAACTTTGCATATCAAGAAGTTTGGTGAAAAAGAAGGCATCGTTAGACAAAAAATAGTTGTGAGAACTCCTTAGTAGAATGAAATTGCAAAAAGAATGAATGAGACACTCCTTAAGAGAGTAAGACGTATGTCATCCAATGATGGTTTGGATAAAGATTTTTTGGCAACGGATTTTTGGTACTCCTAAGGTAAAGCCCCTAACAAGTAGTATCAGAGCTGAATCAAGCGGTTCATATGGATTGTCCTCTCATGGGTCGAATCAAGCCCCTAACAAGTGGACTCCTAAGATGCATGCATTTGAATGGTACATTGAATATGAAAAGGTCTAGTGTGGATATATTCTAATGTGAAAGGGAGTACTACTACTACTACTACTACGACTACTACGACTACTACTACTACTACCTTTTGTTTGTTCATTAGCAGAAAGAGTGTGTATAGGTTACTTCCAGATTTCTTCTTTCTCTCCTTTTCTTACTTCTATATTTCTCTATTCTTCGTTAGCTTTCTTTTTCTTCTTTCACTCCACTTCATTTTCATTCCTCGGTTATATTTTTGGTTCATGGCCAGGAGTTCTAATCCTATTTATACAACTTTCTTGATTCTAGGAATTTTTTTATGGATTTTCTTTTTCTATAATTACATGCTCTCTTTTTTGGATTCAAAATTTCTATGCTTTGCATTTCATGTTGAGGATTAGAATTGTCCTGTTAAGATATGGATGATATCTTCAAGTTTTATATGTTTTCTAATATCTGTGTTTATTTCTCACACCCAGATCCACTAATATTGAATTAGAAATGAATCTCACTAAATAAACAAGGGGTGATCCAATAACCTTAGAATTTTTTATATAAATAAATCATCTAGAAATAGTAATAAGGTAATGAGCTAAATCACATGTCAATAGTTCGTACTAAAATTCTACTAATAAATGTATCAGGATTTAACTCACCTATAGGAGCAATGGAGAAAGCCATATCTTATGTCTATGAGATCTATCTTCATCCTACTGCAATGTTGTAACCTCATCTTTCATTTCAATTATCATATGCACATCTCATTAGCTCAGGCGAAGGAAGTCAGTTATCTTAACAAAACTTTTTTTTTTTTCATCTATTTTTGTTTTTCAATTTCATAAATACTTAACAGTAATTTATAACAGGAAAACGTTATTTATCAATCATACTTTCCACAAGAACAATTAGAAGGGTTCATATGTCATCACATCTTAATATGCTAAACTCAGACAATTCAATTTATAACATACTTGTGATCAGGAATTGTTTAATGATTAACTTTCATCCATAGCATATACATGAGCATCTCAGTCATGTAACATTAATGCAAAGTCATTGTAGGATCATGTGAGTGCATTTAGAGAGGATTGGTAAATTCTAATTACTAAAGTTAACTTAATATAAGATTCAGCTTATTTTAGTTATATTACATAAACACTCAAGATGCACAAGTTAGAAATCAAATGTATAAACGATAAGTGGAAGCAATAACAATAGATGCAAATAGTAAATGACACCCAACATAATGTGGTTCGAGCCTTGTCCACCCAAAGCCTTGATCACAATCAACTATGATCAATATCACTCGTTTGGTCAGGGCGAAGAAGATCTTACATCATGCTCTCCTTTATCCACAAGGACATAACCAATTGTTCCCCAATTCATTCTAAGGGCCCTCTTCACACTCAATGTGAAAGCTCACTCAATCTCCTCCTCTAGCACCTACTGGAGGACCGCACTCGACCAAGAGTGGGCACAAAGATTTCCTCTTATAATATATGAGCTCTCCTAAAACAACGATCCAAGTCAAAATACACCAAAAACCCACTACATAATCTCTCGATTAAAACAAAAGCACTCATGAAACATAACTTCACACTACATTGACGTTCAAATGGAATACAGACAGCACCAACAGATAAAATGAGAAAATAGAGCCCAAAATTGAGCTCCCCAAAGAGGTTGTTATCGTCATCTAAATGGATGATAAATGGGATGCATTCACATGGAAAAGAGTTCCAGCGGGAATCCGATATCCTCCGTGCACAGTATTGGTACAAAACATAGAAGGGTAAGGAAAAGGCGCAGTTGAATGAGAATAATAAGCACTTGGTGGCGGAATTGCACCGGGAGGCAGTGGCGGCTCAGGAACTTTATCCATGACTTCCTTCCCACTTTCTTCTCTTTATGCAAAAGTCATCCACACAGTAAAAGGAAGAAAGTAGCGAGAAGAGACAGAAGAATCGGTAATAGTCCATACGAGGTCTCCGCCGTGCTCAAGCTTCGGCTTTTGCCCTAGCAGACGAGCTCTTCGTCGTAGTCGCCTAGTCGGCTTCCCCTTCACGCACCCCGCGTCTTCGCGACAAGCCAAAGCGGATTCGATAGGGGAAGAATGACGCAAGAGATATCAGCAAACGGGTTAAGAACTTCTGATAACGGGTTCAGTTCAAGATCGGGTTAAAATGGCTTAACCGGTGTTGACTGTTGAGAGCTAGTGGGGTGGATATATGACCCGACCCGTGAACTCAACTAGAATTCGATCAATAAATTTTGAATATGGGTCATAAATTTTGAATATGGGTTATAAATTTTGACTCATTTATTAAACTAGTCAGATTCGAGTTGGGCATAATCTAATATTTTGCTGTTAAAATTAAATGTAAATTGCATCCACGCTCCTAACTTTTGAAAATTATTGCCAGTTGATCTTAACTTTTTTTTAATATTTCAATTTAAGTTCTTGAGTTTGTAAAAATGATACATTGTTTGTTCTTTTTTAGAATCTCATTATTTTTACTAATTTTTTTAAATAAAAAATATATAATTTTATCCTTTTTTTAATTTTTTTTTAGCTATTCATATATTTTAAAAAATAATTATACTTCCTTATTTTTACCTTTTTTTTATTTAATAAAAAATTAATAATTAAGTATAAATTGAGACCAAAAGTATAGATTTTTTCTAATTTTAACTGCCTAAATTAAAATTTTTAAAAATTGAGATTAATTTGAAGTGTATTTTTGATCTCGAGAGCCTAAATGCAATTAGTACCACCATTTTAAATTTACAATATTATAAAGTTGTAGTTATTTAGTTCTAATTAAAATATAATTATTAATTTTTTATTTATTATATTATAAAATTATTTTAACTTATTAATTATTAATATTTTACATTTATATCACAAAATTATTCTAAATTAATATTAATATTTTTAAGTTCTAAAATTTTAGAGTAAAGAATTTTAAAATATCAATTTTATTAAATTTTTTGAAAAATATAAAAATAAAAAATATAATAACCTTCTAAAACATATAAATAATTTAAACTAATTTTAAAAAAATCAAATACTCATATTCAAAATTAATATTTTTAATTTTCTTTTAAAGCTAATGATTTTTTTAATGATTTTGAAATTAATTAATCTAAATAAAAGGAAATGTAATTAAGGATCCTTTGATTTATTTATATGTTAATATTATTTGAATATTTTTGTTATTTATTAATAATTATTTATTTTATTCAATATCATCTTATTATGAATTATAATACATTAATATAAACTTCAAGAGCCCAAATATTTGGGGTTTATGGTTTAAAGTAGGACACCGTTCATCGAAAATATAAAGTACATGGAGTTTAATATAAATGTGATAATCTGAAAAAAAATTTGGACTTAAATATATAAATAATTTGGATCATTTTTGTGAGTTTAGTAGGAGAAAAAATATCATATTCTAAAGATTTACGTGTCTGCAAACCGCTGCAGTTTGTATCCATTTCATGTTACTTTGTCGTTCATTGAAAAAATTAAGTACATGTACTGAAACCGCTAAAGTTTGCTTTTATTTGAACTTAAATATAAATATGATAATCTAAAAAAAACATGACACTTCGTTGTTCATCGAAAATATGAAGTACATGAATATAAATGTGATAACCTTAAAAAAATTTGGACTTATTTTGTGAGTTTAGCCGAAGAAAAAAACTTGTTTTTTTCTAAAGATCTACGTGCCTGCAAACTGCTGCAGTTCGTACTCATTTCATGACACTTTGTTGTTCAATGATAATATAAAATACGTGCCCTCAAATCGCTGAAGTTCGCTTTTATTTGGACTTAAATATAAATATGATAACCTGAAAAAAATTAGAATTAAATATAAATAATTTGAAAAAAATTTGGACTTAAATATTTAAATAATTTGGACTTATTTTGTGAGTTTAGCAGGAGAAAAAAAACTTGTTCTTTTCTAAAAATCTACGTGCCTGCAAACTGTAGAAGTTCTTACCTATTTCATGACACTTCGCTGTTCACTGATAATATAAAGTACGTGCCCTCAAATTGCTGAAGTTCGCTTTTATTTGGACTTAAATATAAATATAATAACTTGAAAAAAAATAGAATTAAATATAAATAATTTGAAAAAAAATTGGACTTAAATATATAAATAATTTGGACCTATTTTGTGAGTTTAGCAGGAGAAAAAAAACTTGTCCTATTTTAAAGATCTACGTGTCCGCAAACCGCTGCAGTTCGTATCTATTTCTTAACACTTCGTCGTTCACCGAAAATATCAAGTACGTGCCCTCAAACTGCTAAAGTTCAGTTTTATTTAGACTTGAATATAAATATAATAACCTAAAAAGATTAGAATTAAATATAAATAATTTGAACCTATTTATAAGGAGGTGAAAAAATTGAGACCAAAATGTAATTTCATCCATGACACTTCACCGTTCATCAAAAATATGAAGTACGTGTCCTCAAACCACTGAAGTTCGCTTTTATTTCGACTTAAATATAAACATGATAACCTGAAAAAAAAATAAAAATTAAATATAAATAATTTAGACCTATTTATAAGGAGATAAAAAAATTGAGACTAAAATGCAATTTCAACTGATCCTCCTTTATTTTTGTGAATTTTTAAAATAAAAAAATACAGATAAGATAAAAAAAATTTCCTATTAAACTCACTCTTTTATATATAGTATTAGAAATATAAAAAAAATTATATTTTATGTTATCACTATTTATAAATTTGTTATAAAAATATTTTTAATAAAATAGTCAAACACAAAAAAAATTATTATAATAGATAAACAGTTTTAATTAACTTTTTAGATTAAAGAAAAATCAGTTTTGATTAACTTTGATTTCTAATTATAAAATTTTAACCCCAAATTGAATCCTTCCATTTGGAGTTAAAATTTTATATGAAATAAAAACCTAATTTATCCACCGGTTCAATTATCCGAAAATTTCTATTCGATTTATTGGGGTCGATTTTTTTTTTTTGACAGCCCTAGCGGAAAGAGGATAGCTTGCTCTTCAGCGCTTATTGCAGAGCCGAAGCTGGAGAGGGAAGAAAATGCAGCTCATACTTCCTTCTCCGCCTGCATTCCTCTGGAAGACATCCCGGAGCGATCCAACAGGTAGTTTCTCTCTCTTCTTCAGCTCCAAAGCAGCTGCTATTCTGTCCTCCTAAGCCCCGTTTGCCGTCGCCTTGAGCCTTAACTCTCCTCTTCCCTCTCTAGCTTCCCCTCCTCCAGATTCTCGATCCTTCTTCCCGTCCACTACTCCTTATTCTCAATCACAGAACTTGAGGACTGGCTTCCATAAGGCTGTTAATTTTGCTTAAACATCGAAGTTCGCTTGAAAATTAAATCAAAATTTGAATCAAATCGAGCTCGATTCTATCTAAATGAGCCGACTAACGAGCTTTTTTTTGGCTCGAAAATTTTATCAATCCAATCTTGAGCTGGCATAGGATCGGATCGAGATGGTGCGACATCGGATCGATTAAAAATAATTTATATATATATATATATATTTATATATGTAAGTAGATTTAGTATGTAGTTTTTTCAGTAGTTTACTAGAAAATTTTATTTGACTTTTATTAGAATTTTTTCTATAATCATCTAAATCATATTTATTATAAATTATTTTTTTGTTTTTATTTTTAAATAATAGATCAAAGCGAATGACCATAATTTAAGTTGATTGAATGAACAATTATATTTATACGTAATACTTGGATAAAAGATCGAAAATTAATCGAAAGTCGAATCTTTTTTGGCTTGGATCGAGCTTGAATCGATAACAAATGAGCCAGATCGAGCTCGAATTGAGATCGGATCGAACTCTCCTCGTTCATTCTCTGGATCGAATCGAAATCGAATCGAAAACTTTCAATTCAATCTTGAGCCGAGGTCGGATCGGCTCGAGATTGAATCGTTGATGGCCCTAATTGGAAGATGGGTAAGCCCAAAATGTCCTCCTTTCATCTTTTATAGTTTGAGGAAAAAAAAAAAAGATTTGAAAAATTTTTGTGAAAATTTTTAAAAAAATATGTGTGATGTGAAATAAAATGAGTTAGTTATATTAAAAATTGTGTTGGATGTGAAATAAAGTGATTGTTTAATGTTGGAATTTGTGTAGGATGAGATATAAAATAATTTTGAATTTTTTTTTTAAAATAAATTTAAAATTTTAGCTATGGCTAAAATAAGTTATTTTTTTCGGCTGTCAAACAGAGCCTTAGAGCCCTCTTTAATATGCTATAATTAATGTATTATCATGTGCTGTCAAACAAAGCCTTAGAACCCTCTTTAATCCATATTACATTCCAGTTTCTAAATTAAATCGTGAGATTCATATTTGGTGAAGGTTCTAGTAAATTGAATAGCATGGATGAATTATCATGTGCTGGAATTTTTAGATAATATGCATGTGCTTTAAATCATTTCTGAAATTCGAAAGTTAATTATCTTAATTGCATAAATTTGTTTGAATTTATTTGGATAGCATTTTAATCATCTCAATTTTTTTTCATGATGCTTATATGAATATACAAATATTTATATTTAATATAATTTGAAAAACTTAGTTTAATCTCCTCTTCATTTGCATCAAAATATATATATATAAACTTAGGCGCTAATTTAATATTGGTAGTATTAGGATCACTTTAAATTGATCCCACGCTGCATCATAATAGATGCAAGCAGTAATAGGAGGAGATATAAAGAAGATGAATTCCACTAATATTAGAATAGTTGCCAATAGTGATCACAGAGTATCAAGAAATTAGAAAATTGAAAGCTTAGATCTTAAATCTCTCTCCTCAACCAAAGTGAGGAAGTATTTATAGGTAATGGTTGTTGTTCGAGGTGATCCGCTCTTCCAGTATGTCTAGTAACAGCTAGTAAACATACAAGGATGGTGCTACTTGAAATGTGAGCGGGTAAGTGATTAGAACAACTACTTATCAAATGTGAGCGGGTAATATCCTTCAATTGTATCGGTAAGGTGGTTATAATGCTGAGCTAGCTTGAATAATTGGCAAAATAAAAGCTATGAAAGTTGGCATTACAGATGAAAAGTTATTGTATTACTACTGTAAGATAGCTATAAGTCGACATGGCCAAGTAGCAGTTAAGAAACAATTATAGAAACACCTCAAAGAATTAGTCTGCAAATAGACTCTTAGCCCAGCGTACAAATTCTCTTTTTAGTATTCCTAGGATATGAACATTAATGACTGAGATTTGCGAAGAAGAAATGGGAGAGCCCTGCTAGACTTACGAGTTATGAACCTTGTACTAGGGGTGATCTTGCACCAAGGTTGAAGAAATTCTCGAGCTGTGTAATGTCCATGCTTTTCATACCAAGTGCAGCCTCATAGCCTAAGGTTGGTACCTGCCATGTGAAGCTGAGATTGAACAATGAAAACTGTGTGCTAGCAATAAGGTAGTGAATTTATCATGAAAAGTTCATCATTTGGCAAAACATCTTTTCACGTTTCTTTTTTGATCTAATTTAAGCATAAATATATTTACCATCTCTAACTACAATCATCTCTGGAATAATCTTTTATTACTTGTATTTGATACTAGTGAATTACAGAAGTCTTTTGGAAGTGGCCACTATCTGCGTTTTCAGAAGAGAAATTGAACAGGAGAAAATGTTCGTGATTCTGTATAGAACTGCAGGATTTCAATTTGAAATCTGTTGCAAGCAAGAAGAAAATCAAGAGAGCAGACATCAAAAATTTGGGGTTCTATTGGTTTCATCAGTTATAATCCAAATTTTAGGCTTCGTTTGTTTAGGAATTTAAAATTAACCTGGTTTAATTTTAACCAGACATATCACATCAGACATAAAATTTAATATTAAAAATTAAATTTATTTCACATCCTACACATATTACTAAAATAATAACTAACTTTATATCACATCCCTCACATATCCCAACATAATAACTAACTTTATTTCACATCATTCACAACTTCCAATAAAAAAATATCTCCATCCAAATTTAATTTTAACCTTCTTAAATTTAACCTTATAAACAAACACACCCTTAATCATAAATGTAGACACGATTTTTGCAGTTCCCCATTTTCTGAACATGAAAAGATTTCATGACATCACAAACTCTGCAATTCAAGAACTGCTCGAAGTTTTTCATCTGATCAAAATGAAGTAACAGGCACTCGAGGAAGAAGAAATCAGGGGTCCTAGATCTTATTAAATTCCTGCTCATACATAAAGATACCCAAAGCTTAGTTCTTCATACTGAGATTAATACGAAACAGAGCATAAAAAAGAGCATCAGATCAAAAATAACAGTATTCCCCTCTTCATTTCATTGCTTTTTTTCTTCAGATAACTAAAATCTCGCTAGTTTCTTGCAGAATCCAACGAGCCCTTTCCTCCACGATCCCTTCTTCTTCATCCCCCTCCTCTGTTTCGGCTCGACCTCCTCGTCCTCGTCTTCCGGCGAGAGCTTATCGCCGCCATCATGGATCCGCCAGTACCCGTTGGCGACGGAGGAGGATCGACGCAGCGACAAGGCCTGCCGGACCGCCGCCGGAAGAGCGGCCTTTCCCTTCTCTTCTGCCCCGCTGAATCTCTGTGAGGCAGAGGAGCGGCTCCGGCGAAGCGCCGCCGTCCCGCTCCGTTGCTCGCCTTTGATGGAGAAATCGAGGTTTGGGTTCTCCGGCAAGCTTGACGCCCCTTCAGATCCCGCTGGCTTCGACGGCGAATCGGCGATGCCATGTCCCATCTTGGAGTACCCTTTCATTTTTTTTTGTTTCTTCTTAGAAGATGAACGAGCGAGCGAGCGAGCGCGAGAGAGAGAGAGAGAGAGAGAGAGAGAGAGAGAGAGAGAGATTCTGCTTGTGGCTCTTCTTTTCAGCTTAGAGGTCAAAGGCCGGTGGAGACCGGTGGAAGTTTGTGGCTGGTAGGGACGGCCGGACAGGGGCAGCTGAAAGAGATGAGTGATGAGTGACGGGTGGGAGTTTTAACCCGAATATCGATAGTAGCTCGACTCATTCATGATTTATATTTGGTTAAATTACATTAAGGTCTCTGAATTTAAAATATAATAAAATACAGGTCTATATTTTTAAAATTATATTAGAGTCCCTAAATTTTAATAAATTATCAAATAATTTTTTTTATTTTTTATTATTAATTTTTTTTTAAATTATTATACCCTCTCCCGCTCTCTCTCTCCTCCCTATCCCCGTGCACGCGGCCCAGCGTGCGACCATTTGAGCGGCCTTGTGACTGCTAGTATAATTTATATAAATTATTTATATAATATATTTATTTATAATTTTTTATAAAAATAATGTAAATTGCAGTGATAAAGTATGCATTGTGCAAGTTTATAATCATGATTAACTCATACTTAAAAATTTAATAAAGAGTACTTTTATAAAATAATTCTTAATTTCTTGGAAGATTACTAAATTAAAATTTAAGTAGAATGTTAGATGTTTAAAAAAAAATCAAATTTGAATTGTTAAAATTTTGAAATAGGAATTTTTCTGACTACTAATGAAAATGTGTAATAATAATCCACTGGATACTAAAATAATAATAATAATATTATTATTATTATTATTATGCTAGAGAAATGCTCAAAAATATTTTTTTTAAAGTGGGAGAATAAAATAGTAATGAAATGTGAGTCATATTGACTAGAAGCAGTGGCTTATGTAGAGAAACTTGTGACTTTGACCTCAAAAATAAAATAATGGTTAGGCATTTATTGATAAATATTTCAATTCAAATAGATTTTAAAAAAACTATACATTATGTATTGGTTTTTGTAATTTATTTATAATTATAGTTTGATTAATATTTTTTTAAAATCACACTTCAATTATTAGTATTTTTTCCAAGCTTTATTTAAATTTCTAGGACTTATTTGATTGAAGGATAAATTTGAATAAAAAAAATATTTTATTTTATAAAATTGATAAGAAAAAAATTTATTTTAATATTAAAAGGTGTGTAAAATGTGAAATAAAATTGATTTTAAGATTAAATGTGAAATGAAGTTGATTTTTAAAGTTGAAATTTATATTGGATGTAAAATAAAATTATTAAAATTTATAATAAATTAAAAATATTATTATTATATTTTTTTTGCCTAA
>JAEMOT010002991.1:74421-100035 GCA_019297695.1 Apostasia ramifera
TTGCCTAATTTTGAGGATCAAATTAAATAATTTATAAATAGTAGAGACCTAATTGCACATGTAACTAAAAAGTAAGGACTCACTTGCAACTTACCTTTAAAAATTTTCTTCTGTACAGTTTTCAGTATCATGCCAAAGAGACCCAATTAAATATAAAAAAATTCTTAAATTCAGACAAAATGCTGTTTATTATCGTACTAATAAAATTTATGTTTAAGTCCTGTTAACAAAAAAAATTTAGTGAATAACTTGTAAATTTATAAGATTTACATATTATAGATATAAAAAAAAGAATAATATTATAGTCCATCGCATTTTCCACTGTTTTGTTTGTGTTACTCGTTTTGATCGACAGCTTTTTACTATTAAAATACCAAAAATGATAAAGGGCTTATAAATAAGTTGATATTAAATTTTTTCCGCAAAATTTCAATGCTTCGTAGGTGCCCCAGTGATTGAATAAAACATCCCTCAGCCAACGACGCAGTCGGCAGTGGTGGGCCCGAGCATCATAGTGATGAACAATGTGCAGACAGTCGGACCGAACCGTCCAACCAGAACACTAGCGTGACCAGACCATCCGATGTAGCTGCGTGGTGGTCGAATCATCCGACAATTGTCTGCCCAGACCAGACCATCTAGTCAAGCCATAGCATTGGCATGACCGGATGGTTCGACCGTTTGCAGTGCTATCCATCGCAGTGATGCATAGGGCCCACTGCACACATGCTCAGACATTCGAATTCAATAAATTTTCAGTGATATGATTTACTGAGGATAAATAGGGAGCACCTACGTAATTTTTAAATAAAGATAATTACATACACACAGAGAATGGTAATAAAATCACAATTAAACCATATAAATAATAATTAATATTATTTTATCTCAAAAATGTGTTTAGTTCAATATTATCTTGAATCTAGAGAAAATAATTATTTAATTTAATAATATCTATAAATAATTTTTTATAAGATTATAAAATTATTGCTTAAAAAATAATATCTAAATATCATGATATCTAAATTACATGACATAATACTATAATAATAATGAACCAGATGCCCTCTAAATAAAGATAATGGTAGAGGGCAAAAAAATTATCACTAGACTAATTCATAGGGCTCCTACCCAAACCCTCAATTGGGCTCCCATTATGTGTGTGTGTGTGAGAGAGAGAGAAAGAGCGCAAAAAGTATACATAATATAAAAAAAATATTTCATTAATACTTAAAAGAAGTAAATTTGAATGACAACCATATAATATTTAGATATGAGTAAATAAACCTCGAAAGATATCGAATATATAAATATAATCTAATATAATAGTATATATAGAAATATCTCTTAAATATTAACTAATTTTTAGGTAATGTGTAGCTGTAATTTTAGAATAATAATTTTATAATTATTTACAATAATATTTAAATATATTATTAAACAAAACAAACAATTTTTTAAAATAACATAACAAAAACATTAAATAGCATTGAACGAAAGGCCACCATCAGGTAAAATTGGAAAGCATAATAGAAAAGTATATCAATGGCTTCTTAAATATGATCAACCACAACAAGCACAAGTGATTGAAAATCTTGAAACAAAAATTGGCATAAAACAGAAATACAGGGGGAAAAATTACTTCTTTTTAAGGATCTAAAACAGGAAAATCTTACCTTCAGCCTCAGTAGCGAGCAATCTCCCAAACATGAATGGTGCCGTCAGTGTAGCCTCCAAACAAAGTGCTCCCATCAGAGTTCCAGCTCAGGCTTGTGCAGTAAAGCATCTGCAAAAACCACACCATGCAGACTGACATTAATGCCATGATCAACAACAACAACAACCAAGCCTTTATCCCACTAGGTGGGGTCGGCTACATGAATCCTTTGTTTCCATTGTGCTCTATCAGTTACCAAATTCTTATCTAAGTTTAAGTAACTAAGATCACTTCTTATAGTTTCTTGCCATGTCTTCTTTGGTCTCCCTCTTCCTCTTTGTACATGGGCAAAATCCAGTAACTCAATTTTTCTAACTGGAGCTTCAATTGGCCTACAATTTAGATGTCCAAACCATCGAAGCCGACTTTCTCTAAGTTTATCCTCAATTGGTGCAACACCAACTTTCTTTCGGATATACTCATTTCTATTAATGCCATGATCATTCGACATAAATTAATTAATAAATTCTAGCAAACAATTCACGATCAAATTTAATCTTCAATTTAGACACATCAAAGTAAGCCTTTGTGGCAAAAAAATTTGAAGCATTTACGTGTAATTGGCTTAAAATTTAGGAGCCGTGGGTGTGATTAGAGTTTACTTCTTAGGTTAAGAGCAGCCATCAAAAGTTTTGTCATGTTCGAAAAAATTAAAGGGCTTGTACGGAATATGGAAGAAATGGAGATGCATATATATAAGCAGTTTCAGTAGTTCAGCAAACAGAAAAAATGCTAATATATGCATATATTGCACATTAAAAGTAACCTAATTATGCACTAAAACATCTAAATTGAAGAATTTGATACTATAAATTCAAAACTATAGCAAGCGTACTAAGTATATTCTTCTGAAACAAAATCCTAAAGCTATATAGATCCGCTAATAGAGCGGCTAATTTTATAGCGTCTCTTGCGTGCTATGAGGATGCTAGTTGGGATGGGGGTATGTCCCTCCCAATTGAGTTTTGTGGGATTCTATTAGGCGATAGTACTGTTTGTACTTGATTTTAATACAAGATTTGGCCAAGATCGCTTTTCAGAGAAATGTAATATTCCATTTCTTACAGTCACTTGAATGATGTTATGCAAATATTTAAGTTTCTTGTATGATGCGTTCTAATTTTCATGATTAATGAATGATTAAATCTCTTCAATAATAATTTAGTTTGAAATAGTTCAACTATGGTTATAGAGGCGTGCAATACATAATATTTACATATTTTTGGACTGCACAGTGAAAATTCTATGACTTGAACGGTTAGCATGAAAATAGATAAAGTTTTCAAACATGTAAGTAAAAAAACCTAAAATCCATGCTACCAAACAAATGTACAAGAGAGGAGATTTTAGAGCTAGAAACAAACTATATGGCATGGATGTAAAGGTCAAAAAGGGTTACAATATGTAGTGTAAACAACATGAAGTAATACATTAAAAGCACAACATAAGTATTTGATCATCAAAGCGCCAAGGTGATAAATGAGCAGCCCAAAGATAACAACAAAATGAAGAAAGCCAATGGTGAAAAGAATCGCACAATTACAAGCTAAAACAGGTAGCATGGGTCAAAAATAACTGCAAAAATCAATATTTTGAAGCTTTCCAATGAATAAGAATAAACAATGACAATCATCTGCATATTAGGAATAGAGTTCCACGGTATGCATGCTAATCAATGCATTTTTGCAATATTTTATAGATTTCTCAAATTGTGATAGACCGAACATCAGCACATGTATATATTTACTAGGATTAAATTGGATACAAACTTTCCAGAGACAAACCATTTTAACCTTGTTTGATACATCAGAGAGAAGAAAAAGATTGATTTGGCTTTAATTTAAAGGAGCAACTGCATATGCACCCCTAAATCTTAACAAACTATACATTAACCCTTAATTCTTCAGTATTACTTGTATCGTTCTCAATTCTTTCAAAAAACACAAAACAGTCCCTAGAACTAATTAGCATCCAGAATTCAGCAGGCACGAATGAGGAACTAGAATATCATATCTCGTTACATATTTTACCCTCTATTACTCACAAGCCCCTCCACTTTTTTAAACATCCTAAAAGGAATTAGGATTTGTAAGGATTTTTTCCCAAAATCTCAAGGTTGCATGCTAGTTTCCTTAACGACAAATAAACTGGAGAAGTTAACCCCAATAAGGTTTAGATCTTATACTCAGAGTTGCTCGAGAGAGTTGAGCTATTTTGTTTAATTAATAGATTTAAGGGGCTTTGATGCAGAATTGACTACTTAAGGAATACATGTATAATTTCACTAAAATTTCATAGGTATGTAGGCAATATCCCCAACTTAATTTAGACTGCCAATCACGATCAATAACAATAGTTCACATGATTTGAAGCCAAATTTGGTTAATTCACCGCAAACCTCACCATGGCAGATTTTTGGCCTAAAAGGATCTGTTTGGCATTTGAAAAAAAAAAAGTTTTTTGAAAACATTTTGGCATTTTTTGAAAAATGTGTATGTATGATAGGAAAGTAAAGCAAGTTATATTAAAAATTGCGTAGAATGTGACATAAAGTTGATTGATCTCTTAAGAATTATATAGATGAGAAAAATTGATTTTTTATTATACATATTTTTTTAATTGTATGGAAAATTTTGCCATGGAAATTGGCCAAATGCTTATCCCATGCCAATACAGCATTAAACTATACCTAATAATAATAATAATACTAATAACAACAACAAACAACAGCAACAATAACAACAACAAACAACAACAACAATGATAGTAATAATAATAATAACACTTGATCATTTCCTATATAATATAGCATTTTTTAAGGAGCTTCTGCATACATAACAATTCAAACTTCCTACTTTTCCTATTACAAATTATAAACTTAAATGTTACCTATTAGACACATTTCATTCAGAAAAGTTCATAAAGAAGTTTGAAGTGTTACATATGTAAAAGACCATTAAAAAATGCTATCTCTGCTTTTCCCAACCTTTGGTTAATATTCTTTCAACTTGTTTTGTTTAGATAAATCTTCAAAAAAGGCCACGAAAATTTACTATATGATATAGCATTTTTTTAAGGGGTTTTTACATACACTATACTTCAAACTTCCTTATTTGCCAATTACCCATATAAAACTTAAAAATTACCTATTGGACGTGTTTCACTAAAAGTAATGGGTAATATTTATGTTTTATGTGTGTAACTGTAATAGGTAAATAAGTTTGAAGTGTAAATGTATGTAAAAATCTCTTTATGGGGGGCTTTTTTAAAGAATTATCTAAACAAAACAAGTTGTAACAATATTAACCAAAGGTTAGGAAAAGCAAATGGGGGAATAAGATACAATTTCATTAAAATTCTAGTGAATGCATTAATATCAGAAGAAACGTCACAAGGCGAAAGCAACAGAGCAGATGAATCCCCCGCTTAATTATCGTGAAACACCCAAATTCAAACAGAGGATATCAAATCAACTAAGTTGATAAACAGCAAAAAAAACAGAGGCCGATTCACGAACCTGGTTTTTGTTGGTGGGAGTATCTGGCTTGATATCCTGCACGATCGACTTGCTCTCCAAATCCCAGATCTTCACACTGCCCTGCGTCGCAGCACAAAGCCAGTACCTATTTGGACTAAAGCAGAGCGCATGTATAATGGCACCAGCATCCAGCGAGTAAAGCCTCTTCCCCTCCGCTAGATCCCATAACAAAGTTACTCCGTCTTTCCCCCCGCTTGCGCAGAGAGATCCATCCGGACTAACGGCCACAGTATTAACATAGCCGCCATGACCCGTCAGCGTGCTCCTCAACTTGCAGTTGGTCAGATTCCACACCTTCACAGTCCGATCCCAAGAACCCGAGACGATCGTTGGCTGGAACGCGTTGGGGCTGAAACGAACGCAGCTCACCCAATTGGTGTGGGCATCGGCATCCTGGATCGTATATTTGCATTCTCCTAGAGTGTTCCATAGCTTGATGGTGCGGTCTCGTGAGGCAGAGACGATCTGGCGGTTGTCAACGGAGAAGGCCACGGAGAGAACGTCCTTGGTATGTCCAACAAATCGGCGAGTGCTGACGCCAGTACTCAGGTCCCAGAGGCGGAGCTCGCCGTCCCAGGATCCGGAGAGGGCGAACTGCCCGTCGGACGACAGGACAACGTCCTGGACGAAATGGGAATGGCCAGTAAGACGGCGATGCGGGACGCCGACGGTGGCAGTGGAATCGGACGCGACGACGGAGTCACGCGGGAGAAGGTTCCAGACAAGGATGGATTTGTCGCGGGAGGAGGATACGACGGTGCGACTGTTGTCGATCGGAGTAGCGATGGCGGTCACGACGTCGGAGTGTCCACGAAGTACGCCGCGTAAGATTAGGGATTCGGCCATTGATGCAACGACGGCAATCTCTCTTCTGACTAGCTGGATTTCTCCGAAGTGTCGGCCAAGGGGAAGACGGAAATGAGCTTATAAATGGGGGAAGCTAGGGTTTCTCCATGATTTCTGAAGAACAGAATAATTTTATGACAAAAAAATAAAATAAATAAAGAATAAGATTATTTTCCTTTAAATTTAAGAATAGTATAAACCTGACCTAAAATAAGATCCAACTAATAAGCCATCTCAGTTTAGTTAAATTAAAATTATTTTTAATTAAGTTAAAATTAATCTCAATTATTTTTAATTAAGTTAAAATTAATCTTAATTATTTTTAAATAGTCATACTATATCACATATAGGTATTATTTGATTATAATATATTTTAACAAAATTAAAAAATATATATTATAATATAAAATAAAATTATTTTATTATTCAATTTTATAATAAATATAGAATGAAACTAATTTATTTATTGAAATATGTATAAAATATAAAATAAAATTAATTTTTAATATTTAAATTTATTTATAATATAGAATAAATATAAAATAAAATATGTGCTTAAAATTTATTTTTTTAAAAAAATTATTTTATTTTTACTCACTTATGAGATTAATGATAATTGTACTTTTATAGTATTGAAAGTTCCTCATTTATTTTTATAGTGGGCCTTGTTTATAAGTCAAATCACGAAAATTTAGGACTTGTTTAGCTTTAAATTATTTTAAACATGTAAAAAATTAAAATAAAGTTTTTATTATAAAAAATAAAAAATAATATTAAATTAATTTTTATTATTTTTTACGTATTTTTAATATAAAAAATTTATTTTATTTCATATTCAATATTATTTTTAATATATCAGTTAAATTTATTTTATATTCTACATAATTTTTAATATAATTAATTAATTTTATTTTTATTATATATATTTTTTAAATTAAATTTATCAATTTCATAACAAGGTTAAATTAATATTTTTGTCAAACAGCCTTTTATGTTTTTTATTATTTGCTTTGCCATTATTATTATTTTTTAAATACATTCTTGCCAAATTACACAAGCTTTATTTGAATTTGATAATGGTAAAATATGAGATTAAGAAGTTATAAAATTAAAAATAGGATAAATTACATTCAGGTCTTTAAAATTAGGACTTAATAACATATAAATTTATGTTTTTAAATTTATAATATCTAAGTTATTGAGTTTTAATATAATTATCAAATAGATCTTTTTATAAATTTTTTATCATTAAAATTTTTTATAATTACTATAATACCTTTACCCTCTCTCACTCACCATCTACTCTCTCCATGGCGACGCTGTCAGCTACTGACTAGCGGCGGAAAACCTATCAGCGTGAGTGCCATCGGCGAGCGCATTAATGGCACAAAGGCAGGCATAGCGCTCGCATGCGCCAGGCAAGTTTGCGCGAGGCTAGCGCAGCTCTCGCGCGGCACATGAGAGGCTATGATGCAAGTGTCATGTGAGGCTGCGCTAGGGTGAGGTTGTGCTACGGTTGCGAACTCAATCAGTATAGCCCCAAGCGGAAGAATAGTGCTCACGCGTGACACGTGAGGCTGCACCACGTTAGCATCACACGGCTTGAGGTCATGCAGCACAGCCTTGTGCTTGTCGTGCAAGGGCTACGCTAGCAGCGTGCACGCCTTCCTTCCTCGCACCGGCAAGCTTCTTACATCCATGGCAAGAGAGAGAAGGATATAATAGTAATTGTAAAAAATTTAATAATAAAAAAATTTTAAATAGGCCTATTTGATAGTTATATTAAAATTTAAGGACCTAAATATTATAATTTTGAAAATATGGACCTACGAGTTATTAAGTTTTAAACTAAGGAACCTAAGTGTAATTTACCCTTAAAAATGTTTTACCTTAATCTCTCTTACTTAAGTTGACAGTAGGCTTGTCAATTGATGTAACGTCCTCGGTTTTTACCTCGGTCGTTACCCAATTTCTTTTTTTTATCCTCAAATAATTCTACTATATCTTAATATAAATTTATCCTCAATATACAATTAGTACATTACACCATAAATAAATATAAAATCCTGAATACAAATAATCTAAAATAATTTTCTAGTTGTCTCTCACCCATGTCTCTTATGCTTATGCTAAACCTGCAAAAATAGTGCCGAAAACGGCGTCAGTCCACCAACAGGACTCAGTAGGAGATATCAACTAGCTATGAGCTACATAAAATATTAATAAGATTTCATGATCACAAATTTATTATTTTGATATTTAAGAGAATTATTACATGCACACACAGAAACATTCATGAACCAATATCAAATAAATAAATAATATGATAGCAATGACTATGATAATTATGCGTACTTAAAATGTATAACAGAAGATATCAGATAAGAATACATAATATGAGTACTATCAAATAAATGAGCATGCATATCATGAGTTTCTTATGAACAATTGAACAGTATAAACGCATGATAGATAATTAGCACAATACGAATACTAAACATAAACAAGTGCAATATGATTAGCTTAATAATTATAATGTACACCTGATAACAGAACAAATATAAAAATATGATTAACGAGTAAATTTCTTTTTTATTAATTTTATTTTACTCTTTTGGGCCCGTGATTTCTCGTACTACGCTTCAGATGCCTTTTACATATATGGGGATCGTCATCCCCTGGCCCCGTAGGCTATGGCCCGTCATCCCCTGGCCCCGTAGGCTATGGCCCATAATGGCTAAAATGTGAGGTCCTCAATTAGTTTTGGGAGTTTTCACCCCTGGCCCAAAATGGCAATGGAAGCCGTCGCGCCTATATATCATATGCTCGAGCTTAGACAGGTGCGTAATTCCACAGAAATCACATTTAACTTTTAATCCATTATCGCCTTTAAAATCTTGATTATAAATTTAGTCACATAGCAAGCTCATATACTTGTTTAAATATCATATTATATCTTTGAATGTGAACAAGTCTGTACACTTGCCCTCCCGTAGGTGTCACAAACATAAGTCAACATATTCGCATTGAATGTGACGACAAATTCGTACACTTATCCTCCCGTAGGTGTCACAAACACAAGTCAATATATTCTTATCGAATGTGACGACAAGTCAGTACACTTGTCCTCCCGTAGGTGTCACAAACATAAGTCAATATATTCACATTGAATGTGTCGATAAGTCGTACACTTGCCCTCCCGTAGGTGTCACAGTCAAGGAAAATAGACATATCATTGTATAATATATTTATCTCATTATTAAATAAATAAATAAAGTTAACAATTAATTCATAATAATTTATATGCACTATACATTATTAAACTTTTACAATCCACCTTGTACCTCATAATCTCGATAATTTAATTTTAAGTTATCTCTTCTATTGAATCAAATTTCTATAGTAATCCAATAATCACCATTAAAAATAATCATAATATTTTCAAAGATATTTTAATCTAAATTAATAAAAATTATTAACTCTCCGTATACAATTTGTAAATCCTCAATAAAAGTTTGATGAGAGTATGATTAGAGCTAATAATATAACTATAATCCATATTTAAGTCTCATATTAAAATAAATCAAATTGAATCATGATCAATTCTAAATTTCACATTTATACTCCATGGTTATAAAAATATCATCACTATTCGAATCAAATCATCTATCAATAAATCTATTTAGCTTAAGTTTTAAACTCCAAATTATCAAAAATTAATTAAATCATCAATCCTCAATATCTCATAGCATTTAAAATCGATTTCATAAGTTCAATTCTTCTAAATATAATAACTAATATCACTGCCAAAGTGACTCAATTATTTGGACTTCTAATAATAAAATATATATTTCTAGGCTAATTAATGAAAGCACTATATAAATATGATTAATAATCTAATAATCTTCAAATTCACATTTAATAACAATTATTTAACTTAAGAAATCTCCATTTAATCTATATGTGATGATAAGCTCTTTCAAATATAGATTTTTATGCCAAGTTCCTCCAATAAAATCTCATTCAAAATAAATTTTTTAAAGAAATCTTTCTATATAAAAGTTATAGTATAATGTGTCCTCTATCTTCATATAAAATTTCATATCAATCCGAATTCATTTGGTATATCAAATCTCTTATGAACTAAACTCGGTTAGAAAATCTGAATTTCTGTTAGATTTTACTAATGACACCGAAATCATACTTTGTATTCAGAATTAATCAAAATCTCCTTCACAAAAGTTGTAGGTAACTTCAAGATCTATCTCACCACTAATTTTTATTAAAATACGAGATCATTTATTACCCGAAACTGGTGCTACAAAACTTAGATCCGAAATAAAAAAATTTCAACAATATACAATCGTGCGTATATCTAAACAAATTTCTCTAATAAGATATTCTAAGCTCATAAACGAAATTCACAGCTATAAATATGAAGAAAATATCAGCAATATAATAAAATAAAATTTCATAAATAATTAAGTAATAAGTTTATTCAATTCTTGTCAAATTATTATAAATCAAATTATGCGAATTCTTATCTTTGATTAATTTAAGCCCTAATAGTCAGAAAAATCTCCTACCTCAAGGAATTATGAAAATATCTCCTTTTTCTTTCTCCTATTCTTCTTGCCTTTTCATCCAAATCTTTAAAATCCTTCTTTCGTGGTTGAGATTCGATGGAGAAATATTGTGATGCATCGGATTTCTAATTCTTTCTTCTCCTTTCTCTCCTTCTCCTCTCTCTTTTCTTTTTCTCTCTCTCCCTTTCATTTTCGGCCAAAGAGGGGGCTAGGGCCGACGGTTACGAATCAGGAGAGAGATGAATCAATGTGTGAGAGAAAAGAAAATATTATTTTCTCTAATAACTCATTCTAAGGGTAAATTTGGTATTTCTTCTAAGGCTAAAATTAAGGGATAATTAAATCTCATAAATTCAAATTTTAAATAATAATAACAAATCATCCTTTAACCTATAACCATATCCCTTAATTATCTCCAATTTTGATAAATATCTCATGACAATTTTAAATCAATAAATATCCAAATAAATTATGAGATATTAAATAAATTCAAATTTAAATCAAGAAAAGAATTTTCTAATATTTATCTTAATATTTTCAAATAAATACTAGATCTTACAAAAAATATTTCTAAATTCAATATTTCTTTTATCACTCTTTCTATGTCATTTTTGGAGATCAAATAAATCAAAGGTATTACCCAAATTTTTTTCTATATTTTCTATACCAAAATACCGTAAATATTATTTATCACCCAAATTTGTACATATAATTCTAATTTATAATACACATAAAAATCTAAATTTTCGGGATGTTACAATTGATTAGATTCAAATCAGGTTTCCCTAACTCGGATCCAACTCAAAAGACATCTGGATCAGAGAAAAAATCAGATCGGATCGGGGTCAACCCAGATCCAATCTATGTCCCGTGACGAATTGAATTTTCAAATCAGATTTTAGATTAACTCGAAATTAATACTTAGTATAATTTAATTGTTTAAGTTATAGATTTTCTTTAAAAAAAGTAAGGGCTTTTCATTAATTTTGAATTTAATGTTTAATAATAACAATATTAAGGCCTTGTTTGGTTCGAGGGGAATTTTTTGCCCAACACTAATTTCAACTATAAAAATCAACTTTATTTCACATCTAATACAAATACGAATATCAGAATTAAAAGTATTTCACATTTTACATATTTTCTAATGGTAAAATAAATTTCTCTTTCATTAAATTTAAAAAATAATTTTTTTTTTTTTATGTCTAAAAAAAAAGCTCGAACCAAACGAGGCCTAATTAATCTATTATTTATTATATTATCAAATAATCATTCTTAAATATAAATTTTAAATATAAAAAATAAAACACGTAAATAATATCCATTTCATATTATTTATTTCTATTAATAAAAATTAATTTTATTTATTTAACTTAAAATAATTGCATACTATTTTAAATTATCATAAAAATTTATATATTAAAATAAAAATAATAATATTTATAAAAATATTATTAAGACATTTAATATATAAATAACTAATAAACTTTTATGACACCAAATATAAAAAAATTTAATTTTAGGTATTTTATTTTATTTTTATATTTATTATTTACTTTAATAATAAAATACTATTACTTTAGATTAATACTTCAAGTAAAAAATTATTCCGTTTAATAGAATAATCAGATTAGAAATAATCGGATCGGCCCATAATTTGATTAATTGATCAGCCTAATCGGCGGTTAAGTAAATGAAATGTGTATTTCTTAAGATGCTGTTTAAAAGAAGAAAAAGTTTGAATTGTAAATAAAAATTGATATGAAATAATTTCTATTTTTTATGGGGCATATAAAATAATTTTTGAACATAACAGATATTTCGATTTTATGCGGTTTTACTCCTAAACCATATGCATTATCATACCCTCGTGTTATTTCTGTTGAATTGAATCATATACACAGGGGTACGCGCAGGTCGGACGATTTCCAAATAGACTCCTCGATAGGGAAGATAGTTAAGATCTCGTAATTCACTGTCGAACATATTCCAATTCCAACAGCTCATACTCGGATCGTGATAATTTTTTTTTATCATTTTTAATTTTAATTTTAATTATTTTTAATAAAAATTATTAAATTTAATTTGTATTTTTAATAAATAAAATATTTTAATTTTTGAACATAACTGCTCTTGGACTTCAGATTTACTACGTCATTCTCGAATGTCGGGCGTAATTCATTAAGTAAAGAAATAGAACTAGGGCATTCATGTGCTGATCTCCATTGACTCCACGGAGCTTTAGCGTCTTTCTTCCATCTTCTTCAGCTCAGAGCTGATCGTCCCTTTAAAGGGGTTCGGAAGATTCTTGCGAATCCGACCCAAATCCCCAATCTTCTTCCTCTGCCCTGCTCTCTTCTTATCCGTTTAAGCTTCCTCTTCTCCAAATCCGCACACGTTTTCAGCGAATGGGTTGGGTTTAACTGTGGATTCTGGTGCTTGCTGAAGAAGAAATCATGTTCTTCCTGAGGCGAGTTCTCCATCTCGTTGCTTCTGCTGGTTCATGCCGTGTTCTCTTAGGTTTTTTCGACATGTTTTGTGGTATTTTATGAGGAACGGAGAAATTTTGAAACAGGGGACTCTGGAATAAGCATCGGAGAAAGGTATTCATCGCTTTTGGGGCATTGGGAGGTGGATATGTTGTATATAAGCTTTATGATGCTCATAGAACAAGAATTACTGAGTTTGAGAGGCAGTTGGAGGGAGTTCGTCAAGTCGATGAAATTATCAAATCCCAGTAATGCCTCTTTTCCTTCTTTTTTTTTCAGTCCATACTTTGGGTGTTTCAGGTTTTCAAAGTTTTTTATGTTTTGCTACTTGCGGCATATTTTGGATTTCTTGTGTAGGTTAGAGAACCATTTTGAGAACATTCAGAGAATCTCGGATACTACAACTCTGCCGTACGCAATGCATTACCTGAGATCTCGGATAGCTGAGGATTTGGACCTTTCTTATCTGACCGAGAAACTTAAGCAAGCCAAGAGTCAATCCAGTGCTCTCACTTCAAAAGAGAAGGTGGAGATATGGGAAAGACTTAAAGTTCTAAGTGCGTCATTGTTTTTGTTTACACCCTTCTTTTCCTTTTTAATTTAGAAAATGCTAGATTTGCATAATTGCTTTCACTTCCTTGTTAAGAAGCTTTTTATTTTAAGTGGATTCTTAATAGTAAGTTTCTAATTTGTTACTACCAAAAAAAAGTATCTAATTTGTTACAATATATTTCTCTTCCACTCTCACTTAAGTCAATGCTAGATTATCTCAATGCTTCCTCATTGCCTTGTTATGATCATAGTGATTGTTACTGCTTTATTTCCAGGTTTCTTATGTGAATTGTACAACTTTGATGCCTATCTGTTTTTGGTGGAAGTCAGGTTTCACAAGATTGACAACTTCATTGTGGTCAATGACAATGCTCTGTTTATATGTAAGAATTCAAGTTAACATATTGGGGAGACATCTTTATGTTGATATTGCTCGTGGCTCTAGGAGCTCACAATCACTAGTAAGTAGTTTAGTTTTTGTATTTCATTGCTTTCTTATGAGGTCACTCCATCTTTTTAACTATTAGTTTGCTGTGTAGTTATGTGTAAATTGTGCATGCTGTTTTACCTTTAATGTTTGTTTATGGTTGTAGGAAAGGATGTGATGTACCTTATAATGTAATATAGAACAGGTTTATTTATCTGTCACGATACCGCACCATTTATATTTTGTGATATGAATACCTGGTGAACATCCATACAAGCTTCTCTTCTGTATTACGTCAGACTTTCATTCATCTTAAAGCTTTGTATTGACCTATTTTCTATAATCAATACTTCTTTGTTTCGATGTCCCCATTCTTGTATTTACCTAATCATTGGCAATGCTTATTGGACCAGTTCGGACTAGTTTTAATCCATGTCTGCTAACTTAGGTCTTGTTTGAAAGGAATCTATTTGGTCCCATGGTAGTTTAAAATGGGAATCAGTTTAGAAGCGAAACTTATTCGCAGCTACTGGATGTGAACCATCTTTGGACTTGTTTTGTATTTTTTAAAAATATAAGTAAAACAGTATAAAAGGTTTTTATCCAATACAATCTTCAAAAGATTGTAAAGTTAAAAATTACATTATAAGTTTACAATATGGATAAATTACAAGAAAATTAATTCTTGGCGAGGATCATTTTTGCAACTTTTCCTTTTCTTCATGACTATTATTATTTGAACTCTTCAATAAAGTTCAATTGTTAGTTCAAAGATTCTGCTTCAAACAAATCCTTCAAACTAGTCAAGATGCACATAAAGAAAGCTAAAAGATCAGTTTTATAATCACCATGTATTCTGTTTATCCTGGAGAATGTTTGTGCAACTATGACTGCTAATACTTGAGCGGTTAGTTCATCACATGCTATGGGCAGTTAACTCCTACCATTCTAGCATACTCATCTTGTTGTGACTTTAGACTACCAAGTGCAGATAAAAGTATAAATCATTTAAATTTGCTACTAGGCTTGGTTTTGCTGAAGGCTTCTTTTCCCTTGTTCGAGTTGCCTGTCATGGAAGGATGCATGCAATTGCTTCATTGTTATTGCTTTGAGAGCATTGAAAATTCATGTCTTCTTTTTAGAGATTGGTACATCTCGATGATACACATAGTTGGTCTTAGCTTGCTCACTGGAACAGGTAAAAAGAAAACCTTACAAAGTAAAATAAGTTTATGCCTGGGGCATTGGTATTACTCCCCAAGGAATCAATATATCTAAGGAAAAGAGTTTCTACATCGCTTATTTGGTGAGGCCTAGCAAAAAAGCTACGCAATAGAGTGAAGGAATTGTTTCCTAGTATCATTTTATATTACATTGTTTGGTTGTTTCTCTCATCCCAATTCATGGAAACTAATCTAGACCAGTTTCTTGGATTGAACCAATCTAGTTGGATTGGTTCCATTAGGATGGTGCCAGCAAGTCCTAGTTGGAATAGGTAGATAAGCATCCCTATTATTATGTTGCTCTTTTATGCCCTAATAACATATTGTGGGTCTTTTTTGTTTTGGTTGAGAAATAGATTGTTAAGTTTATGAAGGGTCTTTCAAGAAAACAATAATATCTCATTTCATATTTCATAAAACATTTTCTTCAGCCTATTTATAAATGAAATGTTTACTATGGATTTTTTTTCAAATGATTGTGATAAACTATAATTTGGATCTAAATTAGCATTTGTTATTTGATAGTGTGCAATAGAAACAAAGAATTCATGTGGCTGACCACACCTAGTGGGATGAAAGCTTGATTTGTTGTTGTTGTGATGAACTATAAGTGTGATGGTCTTTAGCAGATGCTCTCTCTTGATTGCTAAATTTCATTAACATGTAGATGGCGTAGGGGTCTATGTTTCTAGTAATTGTGTCACATTTACTTTTAAATCAAGTATCTGAAAACAAGCAAAAGGCCAGAGCTTGAACAGCTAGGTGATTTTGTAATAATTCAAATTATATTTGGCATCATTTCATGACATGATGAAAGGGTTAAATCATACCTGTTTCTTGTTTTTCTAAGCTATTTCACACAGTTGTTCTTTGTTCAGCTATTATGCTTAGGGATGACAATTTTTACCTAAATCTATTTAACCTGCCCCGACTCGCCCCTAATGGGATGGGTATGGATCCCTTTGTAGGGCGAGTCGGATTCGGGTATAAGAAAATTATACTTACCCGACCTATGATTTGCTAATAATTAAATAAAATCATATAATCTTAAGATTAAAAAAATCTAAATATGTATGGGTGGCGGATGTCACCAAAATTTCATGTAATAAAGAACTATTTTCTTACTTATCTCAGTTTATATAATAAATCCCAAAGTAGTAGAGGGATATGAAAAATATGAGAAGAAATTGAAACACATTAATGAAAGATCATAGAGCCAATTGAAGTGATTGCAGCTTTTGACTATAAGGACGACGCTCATTGGTTGTATCTTCCATAGAGTTACTGTTGAGAATTTTGTGAAGAATAATTTATTACATGCCCCATTACTTAATGATGATTGTCAACATTTATAGAGGATTATTCTATTATTTTAGAGCATATTGGTTGTGAGGAAGAGATTATAAAGCATATCGAGATGGTCGTGAACTTTGAGCGTAATAACGATGTGAAATTCAATCTAGTTACATATATTTTCATACAATCAGTTCGTGATGATTTATTTAAGAGTATTACTTATGAGAGGACATCATCTAAAAGAAAATATAAAAAAGATAAAGTTCGATATTATGAGATAACTCATAAGTTTATGTATTGAGGGAATCGGTTAATGGTTTGTTGAGTTTGTCGGTTATTTCATGAGAAATTTTTAGGCACAAAAACAAATTTTACCACTTCCTACTATCCACTTATATACGATCAAATTGAGTTAGTTGGATTAGTAATGTCTATTGTGTTGGGTCGAGTTTCATGTATTTAGACCATTCTATTTTCTTATTGCTATATAGTTATTTTTGAGTAATGTTTACAACAGTATTTTTATTTATATTTATGATATAAAGAGATGAAGAGATTTAATAAAATAATTAGTGATAATTACTTGCATACCACAATTAATCACCTTATTTACATACTTCTTATTGATACAAGATAAATTACTTTTCGCACAACATGCAACTAATCTAAAAGTATTGTAACACAACTTCCTTACTCTTCGTTGATGTGCTAAACTTGTAGTTGAGTTTAGATGAATCATGGTTATGTGTGTAGAAATCGTAGTCGTCTACATGGTTCAAGATGTTACAACCAGTTATTTCTTTTAACAAATTGAACTGTTCGTTGCTCTTACTTTTAATTCTTTTGTTCATTGTAAAATTAAGCTTAATCCATCTAATAAAACAAATTAAGGATAAAAAAGAAACAAGGGAGGCAACAGGTGGTTGGTCAATGACCATTATCCATTGGCTCATTTGTTGAGATGACATAGATGTCAAGGAAAAAGAGGAGAAAAAGGCACACAACGGCAGAGGAGTGGAGGTAGTGGTCGATGACATAAATGGTAAAGGAGAGGAATGGGCAAGGAGGGAGGTGATTGCCGCAGGAGATGGCTAAGACAACGGTACATTGATTGTGATGCTTTCTACTTGTCAGCTCTTCTAGGGTAGAGAGTCTTCCTATAAGGAGCACTGCAATGTTATCTTTATTCTAATATTTTATTAATATTAGAATTTGTGTTGGATGTGGAATAAAGTTGATTTTCAAGGCTGAAATTTGTTTTGGATGTGAAATAAATTTAAAATATTAATAAAATAATATTTTGCTCAAAAATATATGTGAGCCAAACAAGGGGCATCAAGAGAGGAGTTGTCAAAGATTGACTTAATTATTTGGAGCTACAATTTGACGGAATTTAATGCAACATGAGTAAAGTTGACCCAACTCAACGGGGTCATGGTTTTCCCATATATAGAGAATTGGTGGGGACATCTAGATGATCAATGACTTAGATTAGATTTCATGCAATAACACCTGTTGGAATTTTTTGCATGTTACTTTTATATTAATTTTATTTTCTTATTTGTTAATTTATTGATTTGATGTATATTTTTGGTCTTGTTATTTTATTTTAGGGTAAGATTAGCTCATCTTTAAATAGACTGTGTACTTGAACATTCTGATAAGTCATTGTTAATAAAAACTTGAATTCTAGTGAGTTTTGGTTCTAGATTTGATTAGTGTAAGATTCTAGAAGGAAGTGTAGGGAATCTTATGTGAAAATCCTTGAAACCTATGTTATTCACGAGAGGGAAAAAACTTGAAGAAAAAGAAGGATTTTTCTTTTCGAAACCTAACTCGTCATCCTTATTCCAGTCTGAACCTTTGCTGTCATCCCATCTAAACCCTTCTGTTCATAAGCACTATAGTAGCCGTGCGATTCCTTTACTTTCAACCATCCTTAATTGTCACTGTTGTAGCTTGGTCATCCCTAAATATGGTAACTATCCAATTTTTCTTTAATTCACTGATTTGAAGCAGATTCACTGCAAGGAAGATTCAATGCTATTCACCAAACATAGCTTCGTTCCCCCCCTTGAAGCTTCTTTGCTTATTGATTCCTCCTTCAGCTTGTGAGTCCTGTTCCCAGGAAACCATCTCGTGGCTCTGCATCAGCTGACCTTTGTCCGTTGGACTACCGCCATCACCTTCTTTTAAGATTCTTTGGGCTTTGATTTGTCCATATTGTGAAGAAGCCATAAGAATGACACCCTACAGCTTGCTTCATCGCATCGTCTATACTTGCTTAGATTGCGGCTTCAAGCTGCTTTCACATTCCACTACCTGTTCGCTTACCCATACTACCAAACTTGCGATGCTGATTCATTCCCTCTTCCATTTCTGCCACAATTGGTTCACTAGCTCAATTGTATGGGCCCGTGTGAGCTGAAGACCCAAAACCATTAATTGAGAGCCCAACCAACAATTCAAGGTTCAATTCCAATTGAGGTATTTTACCGAATTAAATTTCATTTGGTCAATTGATTCGAATTCAGATTATGTCCTCTGGATTACTTGACTTGCTTGACTGAGCGATCTCATATTAATTTGAGAGAACATTACTATTGGTATTAAATTTGAAATAACCTAGTTTTAATTTCCTGAAAATTTGATTTATTGAAATTTCAATTGAATTTTCTAATCTCACTCACTTATTTTTAATGGTAGATCCGGTGTTAATTTATGTTTTAAGTATGTTAATTTGCAGATTGAAAATTTATTGATTTACACATGTTTATTTATAAAATTTTATCACTTATTTGAGATAATTTGGAATTGTATCTTTGATCTTATTTGCATATTAATTACATTTGTTCTGACTCCTGCATCTGATTTTAGGGCTTAAATACTCGTGACAACATATTTCTGAGCAAGTGATAATTGACTAAGTTATTTCAAATTCACTCATAGCTTTTTATGATGCTTTAGCTTTGGAATTTCTCCTTATATGCAATAGCTTTGGAGAGGGAGGAGGAGAATAATGTAAGACATTTAATTTAGCGGAATGGTTGATTAAAGAACCTAGCTTTAACGGTAAAAATTTGTTTTTCACAATAATAGAATTTGTCTTTTGCTGCATCTCATCTGTACTGTTAATGGAGGTGCCAACTTTGCATTTTCAGTTAGATCATTTTTTTTGGGCCTTTGCATTCATCTCCACTTGTTACATTCTTTGTTTAATTTTCAGGACGAAGTCGAATCCCTTAGCAGACATAGTCAGCAAGACTTCCTTGCAACAGCTGATTACCTCTCTACCTATGGCATTAATACAGTTCTAATGAATATGCAGGGTGCTGCTACTGAAGTTCTGAAAGAGTAAGAGATTAGAACTGTTATTGAATGTCACGTCTGAATTAGCTAATATTTAAGGCATTAGCTCTGTCATATGTTTAATTTCAACGCAATAAGGCCCCCTTATTTCATGATATGGTCATAAACTGTGCTGATAATTGAACTTTTGGAATTACACCTTTCAAAAATGTGGTACGTTAATAAATAGCAACTGATATTTTACATTGAGATGTTGGACTAAAGATAACCCAAGTGTATCATTTGCTTGCTTGGTGCCATCTGGGTTTGCTTATATGCTGATCGCCTGAGTTGAGTTCAGCTGCACTATGAATCTACGTAAAATTGATGCACTTGGGTTGCATGTGTTCAAGCCAAATTTCAAGCAGTGCTGCCATACTGATGATGTTAGCTTTTGAGAATCTGTAGGATATTTATTTGGGAATTACAAAACTGACACTAAAATATTGCTATGGTACAAGTTTGACACTGAAATCTTACATGCCACTAAATGCTTGTTAACGATATTGTGCACCTCTATAAGTTCCCATCCAGTTTACCTTATTTGTGACGTAATCATGGTTTGGTTAGGTTAGGTTTTAATTGCTTTGTTTCTTCCCATCTCTTGTGATCCATTCATAGCCTGCTTTAGTTGCAGAACTTAGGCTGATGATTTAAAGGCGTCGTTTGGCTTTTGAAGGGAAGGGGCTACTGGTGATTGAAAGGCTCACAGCGTAAAACATAATGCTTTGGCACCTAAAACGTAAAAATGAACTATATGTAGAATATTTTTAATGTGCTAAATGCATTGACATAACTAACTTGAGAGTAGATTACATATGTGATGGTGATTCACCTGAGCATAGAAATGACTATTGGCGTACTTATTTTAGGCTCAAAGGAAGGCGAATGGATTAATTTTAGTTTGTCTTTATCTTTTAATTAGATGATGATTTTTAAATAAATTATCATCATCTAATTAAAAGATAAACACAAACTAAAATTAATCCATTCGCCTTCCTTTGAGCCTAAAATAAGTACGCCAATAGTCCTTTCTATGCTCAGGTGAATCACTATCAATATTTCAATTAGTACTTAGTGGTTTACAGAATTTTGAAGATTGTGATGTCAAGTACACAATAAGGAAGATTCTAGTAGCATGTTATTGTCTCTATTTATTTGTGCCAATGCTTTTCGAGCAATACGTTTTGTATGTGAAAATGTTAAAATATTTTTATTGAAGTTATTTGAATATCTCGTGCAGTATACAACTGAAAGATCCCGTGAGTATGGAGAGGCTAAGTCAAATGCTCCTACAAACATTAGATTTATTCATGGGTGTGGAAGCACCAAATTACTGGATAAGCTATTTGGTACCTGAAAATACCACAGTTTACAGGCAGATGATGGCACTTTCCTCTAATGGCTTTGGAGAATCCTCTGTTCTAATGGATGCTGGCAAACTTGAGCAACTTGTGTTGGAAACTCGGGCAGTGCTATCAAGGTACCCAACCATAGTTTCATAAAATATATGTTCTTTACGTGAAAAATATATGTTTCTAATGTCATTATAAATGAAAAGATGAATTTACAGATATGAAAGCCTGTAAAGGCATTCATACACATATTTTAGTAGAAAACCTCTAATAAAGTTGGCTACTATTCAATAAGACTTGATTATACATGATTTAAACCTTTCAAACTCCATCAAAAAAAAAATCTTCACGACTTGTTTCTTTTATGATTTCAAATTATTAATGGCAACTATCTTTGCTATGCAATACAGTATTATATTGATGATTTTATATTTCTTTTGTTTCAATCAACAACAACAACAATTAAGACCTAATCCCAAACTAACTGGACTTGGCTACAATAATTTCTCTTCTCCAATCAGCTCTATTTAAGATCATTTTTTCTAACCCTATTCTAAATCATTTGTGGTCTACCCCTTCCTCTCTTTGATGTTATGACTTGGATCCCCTATTATGATTGTACTATCAAGGTCAATGATGGATGTGATAATACCGACTTAAACATACTTAACCCAATCTTATCCTCAATAAGTTTTAATACTCATCCTCTTCTTAGTACAATATGTTTTGATATAGTCTACTCTAGTGTAGCTTTCATCCATCTCAATATCTGCATCTTTGATGCATTGATTTTATGGATATTGTATTACGTAACTACTTGACATTCACTAATATAGTATAGTTAGTCAAATAACAATTCTGTATAATTTTTCATTGGATTTGATAGGCACATTCCTAGACCATAGAACTTCTATTGTACTCTATTTTAACAATTCTCCCTTGGTATTGTGATATCCTTCTCTATACCTTTTCAAAAAAAAAAAAAATGTCTCTATACTTCATTACTATGGATAATACAAACTTGAGGTACTGTAATGAACGTTTTTCCTCTATACTTCATTATTATGGATAATATAGACTTGAGGTACTTGCGGTTCTTGCATGATGGAATTATTGCCCCATCTAGTACCATTTCCTTTTGTTTGAACTATGAGAAATATAGTTTCCTAGACTTTACCAGGTATTGTTTTGTCTAGTTCTTGTGCTTGGTTTCTCAGTTCTTATTCGTGGATAATTGTATGACTAAATCTGTATAATGCTTTTAGGTCAAGTTTTACATAGTAATCATTATCTGAAGTATGTATTTGTAGTCAAAAGTACTTGAATTTTACAATGAGCATTATGAGGGCTGCATTATGTATGTATTTTTAAATTTTAACTATGCATGCAGAATGAATTTAAGGGGGTGTTTGGTTCGTTGTTATCTTGGTGTTATGTTATGTAATCTAGATGTCATCTTTTGACTAATAATTTTATAATTATTTATAGATATCATTAAACCAAACAATTGCTTTCTCTAGATAACATAACATCAAGATAACATTGAACCAAACGCCCCCTAAGTCATTTTATTATGGTGTTAGTTTATGGCTTTATTCCAGTTCGTCGGATATTGTTTTTCTTGCTACAGTAATATTTTAAAAACTAGCTGATCTTTGTGAGCCTCACTTTTGGAATCGTGAAAATTATCTAAGTAGGTGCTTCGTTCAATGTTATTTGAAAAAATTAATTATTTGGTTTGATTACTTATTTAAATAACATTATAAAAAATAAAAATACTACTTTAAAATGATATCTAGTTGTCACCTAATTTTGAATGATATCTAGATATCACCTTAATTGTAATAGAGGGAAGTGAGATTGAATTGATTATCTATTATCTTTTTTGATATATGACTTTGACCTAAATATATAACAATTTAGATATAGTATAACATCTAGATGATATTATCATCTAAATAACTCAAACATCTACATAGCATTGAATCAAGTGCCCCCTAAAGCTATTGTCGTCGAGAAATGCTGGCAACTAGTTTTGTCAAATAAATTATGCCTCATTAGTATGTTCGAGTAATTAAAATGTTCTATTTTACTAGTTTTTGCTCCAGATTGCCAAATAACTCAAACAATTAGATATATATGTGTGTATTCAATTTGTTTTTGTGAAGGCATTATAATGTGGAAAAGCTATGTTCATGATTTTCTTTCTTGCCATTTTCCCAACCGGTGGACTAAATCAGACTGAACTTTGTTGGGCGGTTGGCATATAATCTCATACATTTTTTCAATTTTCCTTACATTTTTTTTGGTCTTCCATTTTGAACTTTCTCGAGGTAAATTGCCCATACATCCCGAAGATAAAGTGAGATTTTTCACATAGGTTCACATTTCATAATTCATTTTAATTTGGCCCTTGAAGTTAGAAGAGTGTTTCAACTTAGTCCCTGTATTAACATCTTTACTAACATCAGATGACATTTATTGGGGAGAGAGAGAGAGAGAGAGAGAGAAAGAGGAGCAGTGGGATGAAGAGAAAGAGGGAGCTCTAGAAGGTTGGTTAGTTGATCGAAGCAATCTCTATTCAAGGACCTAAAACTTATAATTTCTCCATTATTTATTTATTGTTTAGAATATTATAGAATCATCTATGCTATATGGGCATGAGCGTTGGGCAGTTACATAGCAAATATTCATAAGGTTAGCCTATCTGAAATGATTATACCTACATGGATAAGTGGTTGCATTATATTAGAGTGGAGCGCATTGGAGTTACTGTTATCAATGAGAGTGGGTTTGGGCATCTATACTGAATAAGATGACCGTTGAGTCAATATGGTTATTTTATATATGACCTTATTTGAATTGCACTCACAGACGGTGTGCGTTAAAAAAACAGTTGAATAGAGACGAGAAAGCCGTGTAATCTAGCCAACTAGTATGAGATTAAGATTTCGTACTCGTATTTATGTGATTGATGTTTTGAAACGGTTCATTTTCTTCAGCCCTGAGTTCAGGAACATTGTAGAGCTATCACTAAACAAGTTGGTGGATTTGCTGGTGGAGGAGACGAGCGTCCAGCTTCAAGGAGCTAGCGGACCGTCACCGGCCATTCCGTTGGCAACTCTTCTTCCAAGAATCACACAGCTTGCCCCCTCATTGCTCGAAGAACCGAGCAGCAACAAGTTCATTCAGGCCATTCAAAGCTTGCCTGAAGTTGAAATCTTTTTCACTCTTTTGTATTCAAACATGCCACCAATCTTATGAAACTAGCTACAAATTGGAAGGTAATTCTCAAAATTAAGATGTCTTTAGATGTAAAATAGCCTTATAGTTAGTCTTTAGACATTTTTTGGGAGAGTTTTTCCTTGTTATTCTTTGTACTATTTATGAGTCAACCTGAAATTTCAGGTGATATTATTGCTGCAGTGTGTAGTCATGATACTGTCAATGAATAGAAAGTTTCATTTTGTTTAACCGATTTAAAAAAAGTTTATGTTAAAGACTTAAGAAAAGCATTTTTGGTGAATTTTAGAAAAAAAAATTGCACTGCTTGCATCAAAGCTTTTAAAAACTTGTATGAGTAGGTTGTTATTTTTGCTAGAACACAATAAGATTTGATTAAAATTTTTTCTATTATAATTTGAAAGATTAATATTTTGTGCCTGCAGGAAACAAAATGGGTTGGAGAGAAAGCTAAGGAAATTGATGGCCTAGAATTTAAACTTTGGTACTCTGGTAAAAATAAAAATAAGAATGGAGTGGGTATAATTCTGGATAAGAGCTTGAAGGATCATGTAGTGAAAGTTAAGAGAAATTGTGATAGAATTATAGCTTTAAAAATTATAATCAATGGAATGATTATTAACATTGTAAGTGTGTATGCTCCCCAAGTTGGCTTAGATGCGAGCACAAAGGAAAAATTTTGGAATGATTTAGAAGAGTTAATACAAGAGATACCTCAGGAGGAAAGATTATTTATTGGAGGAGATTTAAATGGACATGTTGGACGTGTTACTGAGGAATTTAATAATATACATGGTGGATATGGTTTTGGAGAGATAAATGAGGAGGGTAAAACTATTTTAGAGTTTTCTTCAGCATATGATCTTGTAATTGCTAATATTTTATTCAAGAAGAGAGAGGAGCATGTTATCACGTACAAAAATGGAATTTCAAGAACTCAGATTGATTATTTTCTTATAAGGAAACGAGATCGCTTGGATTGTAAAAATTGTAA
>JAEMOT010002991.1:102066-115834 GCA_019297695.1 Apostasia ramifera
AATTGAGTTATTGGATTTTGCCCATGTACAAAGAGGAAGAGGGAGACCAAAAAAGACATGGCAAGAAACTATAAAGAGTGATCTTAGTTACTTAAACTTAGATAAGAATTTGGTAACTGATAGAGCGCAATGGAAACAAAGGATTCATGTAGCCGACCCCACCTAGTGGGATTAAGGCTTGGTTGTTATTGTTGTTGTTGTATAATTTGATTATACTAAGACTTTAAATTTATATTTTTTTATATTGATTACAAAAATTTTAAATGAATATATTAAAGAATTTTTTTTTTAATTTATTCTTTTTATAGATATTTGAAATGAGGTTACAATAAAATTTGAGTTATAAAAAAATATATTGAAATTTTTCATCTTAATAGTTTTGAAATGAAATATAATGGAGTACAGATAGAAGCATTTTTATTAGTGGGGTAATAATTTGTGATTAAATTATTAAAAAGGGTGGAGTTTAATACTTAAGATTAGTTTTATAAAATAACAATAAAATAGATGGTATTATTAATAGAATTTACATAGAATCTATTAAATAGATGAATATATTTAGTTCATTATAAAAAAAAAAATTTCATATAAGCTTAAAAATAAATTTTATAAGACAGTAATAAAATTTGTAATATTATATATTGTTAAGTATTAATTTATATAAATAAAATAAGTATTGTTAAGATGTTAAAATGAATGATAAATTTATTTCTTTGTTTTTTTGCTAAGCATTGGAATTATCTTGATAAAAAGAATCTATGAGATTTCAATGACCATTGGGTATGACTCGATAAGTTTTTGAATAGTTAAAAATTTCTCTTGAGTATATAAGAAAGCATAAAATAAAAAATAAATACATTTACGATAAAATTAGAGTAATTTTAATTGAAAATAAGTTTGCAAAATAGTTTGGATGATCTGGATGTATATATTATAGGCCAACGAAACTCTATTATGAACAATTGAGTTATTTAAATTTACTCATATATAATTAAAAAAAAAGACCAAAATAAACATGAGAAGAAACTATAAGAAATAATTTTTTAGAATTATATGAATAATTTTTATTTTATAAAATATAATGAAAATAAAGAATTAAAATAATTGATCTTACCTCATGACATAAAGACTTAATTGATTTTGTTGGGTCCATTCATCTTGTATTAAGTTTATCTATGTTTTCATTTTCAAGCCTATTTAATTTAAACATTTTGTATGAAGTACAAAACTTTCTATGTATTAAACGGTTTTTGTTAATCTAGATCAATCGTGTAATATATATTATGCATCGGATGATCCGAACAACAACAAACAAAATTTAAAACTCAAAGATTTGGATGTAATTTAAATTTTGTGAATTAATATTCATGGAAGAACATTAAGTACTTCAATTGTCTACAAGCAATTTACTTTTAGGCCATGTTTGACGCCAGGACTAAAATTAAGATCAAAATAGTACTAGTTTAAATAATAATAATAATAATAATAAATAAAATTTTTAAACATTTTACATGCTCAATAATTTTCAATAGAAATATCAATTTTATTTCACATCGTATATTAAAATATTCAAATTGAGTATTTTGGTCTAAGATGTGAAATAAAGTTAATATTTTTATTAAAATTTATTAAGTATATGAAATAAAATAAATTTTTTATATTAAAATTTATGTAAATTGTTAAAAAAAATTATTTATTTATTTATGTAGACAATAACTAAAGTAGCATCATGATACAAAAGGAATGAATTTTTTTTGACAGTTAACATAAATGCCTTTCATGTATGAGGCTCTTCACTTTACTTGATCTAGCCATTGGATCTGTCTTGATTAAGCAAGAACAGATGGATCTCTTGTAAGCTACAATGCAATTTTAGGATCCAAAAGCATTTTCTCACTAATATCTTGAATAAAACTGAATTAGAAAGAAGAAAAACAACAATAACTATCAAGCCTTAATCCCATTAGGTGGGGTTGCGTGACACCCGTGGTTGAAGAGGGCAGGAAGTGATTCCCGGGTGATATTTTAAGAGAAAGAAATTACTGAGATAAAGTGCAGCTCCTGGACAGCTTCTAGGCTGAATAATGAGTGGTGAGAGGGGCACAGGAATGAATCATCCCACATCAGAAAGAGAGGGAGATCCTAATTTATATAAGTAGATAACATGATCTCAAATAGTAGAAGCACATTTTGGGACAAAATCATGAGGTTAATGATGGAAAACTCCATAGTTAAGTGTGCATGAGCTGAAGTAGCACTAGGATGGGTGACCTCCTAGAAAGTACTCAAGTCACACAGTTTTTCTATACCCAAAGCAGACAATACCTCTACATTAAAATCACGGGATGTTATAATATGGTATCAGAGCCGACCTTCCACAGTATGATATAGTTCGAGGACGAACTAGACAGAAGCTGGTGAGCCTGCGATGCCCGTGGCTGAAGAGGGCATGAAGTGATTGCCAGGTGATGTTCTAAGATAAAGGGATCACTGAGGCAAAGTACAACTCCTAGCAGGTTTCTAGGCCGAATAATGAGTGGTGAGATGAGTATAAAAATGAATCATCACACATCGAAAGGAGAAAGAGATCCTGAGATGTATAAGTAGATAATATAATCTCAAATGGTAGAAACGCCTTTTAGGGCAAAACAGTAATGGTAATGATGAAAAACTTTGTAGTTAAGCGTGTTTGGGCTGGAGTAGCACTGGGATGGATGATCTCTTGAGAAACACTCAAGTCATACAATTTTTTCTAAAGCTAAAGCAGACAATACCTCTACATTGAGATCACAGAATGTTACAGGGCGGCACCTAGTATGATTCACCTAAATGTTCTTATTAACTTATGATCGAACAACTAATTTTGAGAAAATTTTCCTCTCTTAACAACAGCAACAGTCAAGCCTTTAATTTCATAACGTAGAGCTGGCAGCATAAATCTTTGTTTGCATTTGCATGCTATCAAATAAATATTATTGATTTAGTTTTATGCATATAAGGTAGTACTTTATAATTTCTTGTCTTGTTATGTTCGTTTGATTTTTTTTTTTTTTCTTATGTAGACAAGATTCAATAATTCAATTCGATTTATAAATTATATGCCCCAATAAAATGATAAACTTAAATTTAGATAAAAATTACATATTTTTGTGCTTTTTATGTACGCGATTGACGGGCACTTTTTTTTAGTTAAGAAGGATAATCGTGAGAAATCAAAAAAGCTATTTATTTGAGGTACTTTTAAGAGTGAAAGATAAACTTTCATCTTATAGTTTTGCTTCGAAATTTGTAAAAAAATTAAAATAAAATTAATTATATTTTAAAAATATATAAATATAAAATAAAATTAATATTATATAAAATATGAAATAAAATTAATTTTAATATTACAATTTATAACTTGAAATATTATTAATTTAATATTTAAATTTATATATAATGTTAGTTATGATATTAATTTTATATATACAATTTATCCTATAATTTTTTTTTTGAGGCATAGGAAAATGACACCTCATGAATGTATGCTTACTATTCACTAAACTTATAATTAGTAATGCATTAAAATCTATAATACAATCATAGAACTACTAGCAAGGTCACATGATTCAATAATTATAATAAAGTAAATAATTTCATAAATGTGGCTTTTATTTGGCTAAGGTTGATTGGCTAAAAGAGCACGAGCTATTCGTCAAGAATTTCTACGCTCTCACCAGAGAGAAATTATTAGATTTAGATACATAACATTTCAAATTCTCAAAGACTAACAACTACACAATGCGTAGATATGCGAAACCAAATAATAAATTGGAGCACACCAAATAATGTTAAGTGAATAATACTGCTCATAAGTATAATAGTATTATGTATAAACATAATAGTGATAAATATAATAGTTATGTAAATATTTTACTTATATGTAAAACTATATTACTTATAGATACGTAATACTACCATACTTATAAGGCTATTAATTTTGCTCGAAAATCGAATATTGCTCAAAAATTGAATTAAATTTTGAATTAAATCGTGCTAAATTCGATCTAAATGAGCCGACTAACGAGCCTTTTTTTGGCTCAAAAATTTTATCAATCCAATCTTAAGCCAGCATAAAATCAAATCGAGATGACTCGAAATCGGATCAATTAAAAAAAACAAAAAATATTACATATATATATATATATATATTTATATATATAATTAAATTTAATTTATAATTTTTTTTAATAATTTACTGCAAAATTTCATTAGACTTTCATTAAAATTTTCTCTATAATTATTTAAATTATATTTTTTGTAATTTTTTTTTGTTTTTATCTTTAAATAATGGATCAAAGCGAATAGTCATAGCTTAAGCTAATTGAATGAACAAATATATTTATACATAATATTTGAATAAAAAATCAAAAATTAATCGAAAGCGAATCGATTTTAGCTCGAATCGAGCCTGAATCAATAACAAATGAGCCAAACCTAACTCAAATCGAAATAGGATAGAACTCTTCTCATTCATTCTCTGAATCGAATAAAAAATTTTCAATTCAATCTTAAACCAAAATCAGATCGGCTCAAAATCTAATCGTCAACAACCCTACATGCTTATACACAGCACCATTCTCTTTTTGCTATCAGCTCTGCTTTCATGTCACTTCATCAACTCTGTTTTAACCGTTAGGTCCCGCAAATCCGCGTTGCACATTAATAGGTCCATGAAAAGATAACGTGTGATGTGATACTTTCTCCTCGCCAAGACAACGAGCTTGAGAAAGGTTAGAACTTCGGGTTAAAGGAGATTCCAAACATACCATCAAATACATTGCATACAACAATAGTAAAAATGCAATCAACTCTTTTGCTGGATTGAACTTTTGGTTGTTATAACTGCAGAAATCTCATATCTCTCACATCCTCGCCATATTATGACTTCATATACTTGCAGCAGCCATCCTAATGATCATTGTGCGAACAAAACTGTGCTCTGATTCAGAATTAATAGTCACTATGTGCAGTATAACTGTAATGGATCAATCCATTGACGCGAAACTCGGAGAAAACCACCCCAACTCTGCCTTTAACTTGCCGATCCTGTCCTTCTGGCCATCAGAGTTGCCCAAAGCTGTAGTGAATGGGTATATGAATGTTACCTTGGTGGCCATTGATCTGTAGGCAACAATGTCTCCCTTCACCACGAACTCCATTACATCACGCCCGAATCCGCCATCCACCTCTACTTGCAGATAATGCCCTGCAAACAAACTCTGGTCGTTAAAATAAGGAATTCAGTTTTGATTCAACCATAATTTTCACCGGCTTGAACATGAATCGTGTTTATAACAGAATTTCTAAAAAGCTTGAGATGTTCCAGGTTCTCTGGCTGCCAATTGACCTAAATGTTTAAGCTCGTAGGCAATGGCGCCCTAGATTATTTTTATATTCTAACACGAGGGATCTCACATGCAAGATTATTTGCTTTATATCATGGAGTTTAGCATAGACTTTTTCTTTTTCTTTTTAACCTTAGTCACCATGTTTAAATTCGAGATCTCTGTTTCTAATACCGTGTTTAAATCTCAAGATACCAACTAACCTAAAAGCTTAAGCTTGTAGGTAACGGCCGGGACTAATTTTACATTTGAACAGTCAACAAGCATCTGATTCCAATTGATAGCAACAACCCAAATCCACGTTACGTGAATGAATGAGTCCAAAAATTCTGAAAGCAATCTAAAACGTAACTGATCAAACCTGGAATTTACATTTTTTGGGTCAAGTTAATCAATTGGATAAAACCTTGACAACCAATAGTAGAGTTTGTATAATCTACTTGTCAATAAGAGACTTCATTAGCATTTCAAATGCAAAGATTATCTTTAATTTTCTAGAAGCACGAGTGCACAACTAAAGCTTAATTGGACAATTTCTATTCATCTTCTAATTTCACAAGGAGAATAGTTCCCAAATTTAAGATAATCATCTTTAAATCCTCATTATAGTTCAAGTAGCTTACTTTCTAGGCCATGCTTTGTAAGCTCGTGAGATTACTAAATCTTGTTATGAAATAGTTACTAGACGTCATTTTTTTTCTTTTGATATAGTGCCACACAATCGAAAAAATTAACTACATCGATGCATTATCTAGTAGATTAATGCATTGTTCAAATTACAAAACAGTGCTTTTGTCTAGCAGTCCTAAAACATTTTTGGCTATTGTTTTTGGGCTGCATAGCATTTTTCGTTTTTGTTGTAAGTCTTCTAAATATAGCGATAAAAGTCACAATACTCGTCTGCAGAAAATCAAGCAGTCAACCAATGCTATACCATTGACAGTCGTGCTACTGTTAGTTTTACGAATAATTCATGCTTAATGTTGCATTATATGGACACTAATTTTTCCTTTTTTTTCGTAATACTTAATCTGGCCACCTTTGGTACACATCAGCTCTCCATTACATATGTTCACACAATTTTATCTATTTTTTACCTCCAATAGAAATTACTGTGACACTCCACCTAATGATTACTTTTTTACTAAATCGTTCTTTTTGCCTCTCTTTTCCCATTAAAACCAAATGATAACAACTTACAACTTTATGAAGCCAGCAGATTAAATAAATATAGTCTTATCGGATATAACCAATTAATGACTGCAAAGCAAAGAATGATTTCGCCAATTAATGATCAAGAATAGAATTAATAACCAATTAGACTATTCATCTGTTAATTGATCTACCCAAGAATACCAACTCACCTGCTAAATGTACGAAAAATTATTTGTTAACAGAAGGAAAATTTCTAGAACTTTCTACTTAATAATATGGTTAAATAGAAGTCATTCAAAAGTATGAATTCCCAAGAATATAAATCACAACCCCAAATGTGATCATTTTATGAACAAGCCAAATAACAAGTTATGGAAGAAAATGTTCACAATAGTAAGCCTAAAGTGTGTTGATAATAGTGATGCTCACATCCTTAGATAATTCGTGACCCAAAAAATTTCTCCTCTAATAGAAACAATAGCCAAAATATTAAAAACAAAGTGCCTAGAGAGTAAAGCAGAAGAGATTCCTATGAGAAAATAAAAGGACTAACGTGATTAACCATGGAGACATGTCTTGAGTAGAAATGATATTACAATTTCAGACCAATTGTAGCCAAAGAAAGCTTAATACAACCCACTAAATAGAGCTAGCATTCATGTTTGAGACTCAAAATATCGCCAGATAATTGCTACAAGTTCAATTGGTTCAATTGTATTGATTTTTTTTTTAATAGCAATCAACACTTTAAGAATGTTGGATCGATTCAACATGAAATTTGCATGAGAATATGTATTTACTCTTCAATATATATAGGGTATGTAATGTGGATACATGTGTTTAGAAGAGTGTATGTGAAAGAAATTGAAGTATAAGGTACACACTTAAAAAAATTTAATTAGTGGAAGTTAATTGTCCAACACTTTAAACTAACTTATCTTTATATTAAAAATCTAATTCTTAGTATTTATTTCCATCCAGCACACCTTTAAGCCACTTCAAATTATACAGTTTGATTACCTTGCATGTTATTATTCCTTTTAGGTCTTTATTATTCTTTGCACTTGGATGTGATAGAAAATGCAGTTTTTGTATTTAATGAGAGAGCAAAAATACAATGATGTTGTCGATGTGTAAATATTGAGAATTAAGTATTCAATATGTAAAACAGATAGTTTTAAGTGTTATGTATGCATCATTTAAATTTTAATTGAAAATAATATTTTCTTATTATTAAGATGTATAATTCGTAATCAAAGAACTAGAAAATTAATTGGAATCAATTCGAAGAATGAATTGAAAGTGGATAAATTTTAAATGACTCTAATGAAACTCAGCTCGAAACAGAAACTTTAATTCTGAGTTGATGCTAAATTGCTCAAACTTGACTCGATGCAATCCTTACAACTGAGATCCAATCCTAATTTGACAAGGTTCCCTAGTTTTCAATCCCACTTGATGACTAGAAACAATGAGTACAGATCATGGAATTATCATCATCAATGATGGCAAAATATAGACCAAAATGGACAAACCCGATTAACAATTATGAGGCCCCAATCAATAGCCCCTCTCTTACATCTTGCAAAGATGTAACCATGATTATATGCTATCTCAATAATCATCTCAAAATTGATCTCTATTTGATGACTCCACAGATGTTGAAGCTAAAAGCATAATGGCTATATCTTACAACCAAGACGAGTTTCTGATCTAAGCATCAATAACCAATGGAGCTAGACTCTGATCTACATAGTCTTCATCTAATCATTCATCCTAGAAACATAAACAAATCATCTAGCATCAAACTCTTGGGCCCTAGTTTGGTAGCATGTCAAATTTAGCATGGTCACAGTTAACCCAAAAATCTTTAACCATTTTGGGTATCTTACTCTAAGTTCATACAAAATTTAAAAATATGTGATTCTTGCCTTATTTGTTTTTTGCCAAACAATAGTGTTAAACAAGGCTGACCTTAAACATGCTAAAGAAAGCAAAAAGCAGATGCTATAAAGTAAAATTTTGCATTATTGATACTCCAGACAGTTACAATAAAGAAGTACCTAACAATACTGTTAGTTAACCAATTTCCAATAATCATGTAGAATAGCACATGTTATCGAGTATAGACATGTTACCATATGGGGTTTCTTCGTCGATTTGGAACTTCGCATTCCTCTGTGTTTTAACTATAGCATCACGCAATCTCTTAAGAAACCAAACAGAAGGAAAACAGCAAGCAGATTAAGCTCAATGCCCACAAAACAGAACACATCAACATCATATGGAGGAACGAAGTCACCTGCACAGCATTTTCCATGGAGTCCTCGGGGATCACCATCGGAAAATCAAATGAAGATGATTTCGGATTAGTGGAAATACACCCAGGGTTCATGGATGGACAAGGCCTAATCTTGCTACAAAAGAAACAATTACATCTATCATATAAAATAAATATTCCTCCATAAATTTCCACAAACAATACATAACATGTTTGGGTTGTTTGATTCAGAGTTATTTTAAATTTGGCTGGCTTAACCATAAATTTTGATTCTTTTTGGTTTTAATTTGGGTGGATTATATCAGGCCAGTGAGGTTATATTGGCTTATGTCTAAAATATTTTTAGTGGTATGCAAGGCTAATCTGGAGTTCATTTTAATTTCTTAATAGATAATAAGACAAATGAAATTATTTTGATCAAAAACTATATCCATATATATTTAAAAAGTTTTAAAAACTAGTTAATTAGCATATCAACATTTTTTTTCTTTGAAAGGGACAATCAGAGCATATCAACTTCTAGCATATGAAATTAGTTAATTAGCATATCAACAATATGGACAAATATTAAGACAATCAGAGAGAAAAGTATTTTGGTAGCATAAGAACAGTAGAAGAGAGCACATCTTCAAATTAAATGTTGCTAGTATGTCAATAATTTGAGTAAAATGCATTAATTATAGCATATTAAAGAGGGCTCTAAATATAATTAAAATTCAAGTAGAAATGAAAAGATTTATTGTAAAGCATGACAAGTGTTTCATAACTATAATGAAAACATATAATGGGCATCAGACATTAACTATTAAAGAACAAAAAAAATATAGAAAACATCAAAGTACACACCAAGAAGAAATTAAACTTAAAACTAGGAGGATGTGTGGGTTAACTTCAAAGTAGGCACAATGGTGTTTATCAACCTGCTTAAACTCTAACATACCCCACAGTTTGTTTTAAAATTCAAAAGAGATAAGATTAAAAAGAGGTTTAATCACGCATCGAATAGCCCGGCCCTATAATGGAAAAATATCCTAAGTGCCATAAGAAAAAGATGAAAGGAGGACATTTTGGGCTTACCCATCTTCCAATCCAGTCCTCAAGCTCTGTGATTGAGAATAAGGAGTAGCGGGTGGGAAGAAGGATCGAGAATCTGGAGGAGGGGAAGCTAGAGAGGGAAGAGGAGAGTTAAGGCTCAAGACGACGGCAAATGGGGCTAAGGAGGACAGAATAGCAGCTGCTTTGGAGCTGCAGAAGAGAGAGAAACTAGCCGTTGGATGGCTCCGGGCTGTCTTCCAGAGGAATGTAGGCGGAGAAGGAAGTATGAGCTGCATTTTCTTCCCTCTCCAGCTTCGGCTCTGCAATAAGCGCTGAAGAGCAAGCTATCCCCTTTCCGCTAGGGCTGTCAAAAAAAAAAAATCGACCCCAATAAATCGAATAGAAATTTTCGGATAATTGAACCGATGGATAAATTAGGTTTTTATTTCATATAAAATTTTAACTCCAAATGGAAGGATTCAATTTGGAGTTAAAAATTTTATTATTAGAAATCAAAGTTAATCAAAACTGATTTTTCTTTAATCTAAAAAGTTAATTAAAACTGTTTATCAAATATAATAATTTATTATATTTGATTATTTTATTAAAAATATTTTTATAATAAATTTATAAATAGTGATAACATAAAATATATTTTTTCTTTCTCAAATATATAAGAATATCACATTGGCCACTCACATGTAAATATTTTTAACATTTGGTTTATATTAAAATATTTTAATTAAAATAATATCTTAAATTAATTAATTTTNAATCAATATTTACAGTAAATCAATTCAAAAATTTAATTGATCAAATTAATCATTAAATTGATTCTAATTGATGTTTTTGATATTGAAAAATTGTTTGATTTCACGGTTAACCGAAGTTGATAATCTATATTTGCACACTATGAGGATGCTATTTCTTGGGTAATTTTCTATCAAAAAAAATAAATAAATATTTCTTGGATAATTTACATTGTGTCCCTGAGGCATGGCTGCTTACTAGACCGATTCGACCCAGAACCGGTCCGAAACTGGTCCACTAAGAAGCAGGTTGATCCAGAACCGGTTGAACCGGACCAATTCTAACCAGTTCCGGGCCGCAGAACCGGTCTGGACTTGTTCTGCGAGCAGAACCGGTTATCTGGTTCAGAACCGGTCCGGTTTCGTTAATAATTGGGGGCAGCGCCCGCGCAGCGTACGCGGGCGCTGCCCCATGAACTGCAGCTGGCAGCATTAATGCTGCCAGCTGCAGATATAATTTAAAAATAATAATAATTTTTTTTTAATTGAAAGGTCATTTGATCATTGCACTTTGCAAACAGTCAAATGACCGTTTTAAATTCTAAAATGACCATTTTAAGATCATTTTAGACTTTTTAACATGTATTGAACTTTCTATAAATAGTAGAATTTTTGTGATGATAATTCTTACAATTTTCATCAATTTTTTTTGTTCTTCTGCTCTGTCAAAAAATCTGCAAACACATTTCAATGGCTTCCCAACGTCGATTCTCTGGCGTTTCTTCCTCAAGTCACCAAGGGAACGTTGATCAGAAGTATGTTCCAAAACTCGATCGTCTTCCTGAACTCGGTGAGAACTTTGACCAAACTTCAAAACCTGATATCGATCTATATGCGGAACATGATCCTGAGGCAAGTGGAGATGTTGGCACCGGCACTGGCCCGTCAACTCAATCTTCAAGTATCTCTAACATGTCTCGGACGAAACGTAGTAAGGTATGGGAGTTTTTTTATTTACAAATTAAACCGAATAGCAATTCGGAGAGACCCGAATATGTCGCTATTTGTAAAAATTAATATTCATACAAATAATGTGGTACCGGTGATGAGACTGGTACATTTTAGAAGCACCTAGTTAGATTTCATAAGTTTGATGAAAAAACTTGCCAACCTACTACTATAGAGCCAACCCAAACACAACTCAATCCATATAGTGGATCTTTGTCGTGGGCTTTAGAAATGACAAAGCACATCGAGGTTTAGTTCGATTTATAGTACGAACCAAATAATTATTTATAATATGTGAAAAGGAGAGATTTTTAGAATATATTATTCAATATTTACAACCACAATATACCCGTATTTCTAGGCATACACTTAAAAAAGATTGTATATTAATGTACGAAGAATATAAAAAATCTCTTATTTAATACCTCAGTAATATTAGTTATATGGTTAGTTTAACATCCGATATTTGGACTAGTATTAGTGGTGCGAGTTACTTAGCTGTTACTTGTCATTGGATCGATGGACAGTGGAGAAAGCAGAAACATATATTATCTTTGGATATATTAGATGAGGCCCATACAGGTTCAATAATTTTTTCTTACATTCGTAATATTTGTAAAATTTATGATATAGAAAATAATTTTTTTCTATTACTTTGGATAAAGCCTCAAATAATAATTCAGCAGTTATTTTTTACAGTAATTTTTAAAGTATTCGCTTTATGGTTCTCTTTTTCATGTTAGATGTGCATGTTATATCATTAATTTATGTGTTTCTAGTATTTTTAATTTCGAATATTTAATTATCGATAAATTTAAACATGTTGCAAAATAGATTCGTTTAAATTCAAACGTTAGGCATGAATAGAAACGTGTTTGCATAAGTACTGAAAAAAATTATATAAAATTTTCATTACCTGTAGAAACTAGATGGAATTTACTTCATCGTTTATTCTAATAACTTTTACCGTACGAAGATTTGCTAACTGTTTTTTATAATTCATATACACTTAATGATGACCTTCAATTATATTCATATAATTGGATTTTAAAAAAAAAAAATTTTGAATTATTGTCTATTTTGAAAGAGTCTACTGAAAGCTTTTCAGGTTGTTATTATCTGACTTTGCCTATTTTTTTACCTTATATTTTTCAAATGTTTCAATATTTTTGAGAGTTTAGATCAGATCTAATTTTGAAAACTTTTATTGCTGATATGGAATTAAAATTTTAAAAATATTGGAAAAAAAATTCACTTTTATATTTAATAGCTGCTATGCTTGATCATCCTCATGGAACCGAAGCTATTGAAACTTTTTATGTGAAATATTCTAATTTTTAAGGGAATAATACTAATGCCGAAAAAGCATCAATTTTTACAACTCTCCAAGAGTTATTTTCTCTTTATTACAGTAAGCACGTTGCGAGCAGGAATGTGCAACGTATGGAGATACAAACAGGAACACAGAAAAAGCCTGGCATTTTCAATGTTCTTAGGTTGATGGCAGCAAAAAGATATGTTGCTACAAACAAAAGAAAAGCAATTGTTGGAGAGCAATCCACAACACAGAGTCAAGCATCTACCAATTTGAACGAGTTGTAGTTCTATTTACATCTTGAGAAAAAATTTGATGATGATATGAGCTTATTGGAGTGGTGGAAAAGCTCATCAAAGCAATATCTCATTCTATCTGCTTTGGCACGAGATGTTATAGCAACCTAAGCTTCAACTGTAGCTTCTGAATCAGCCTTTTCCACCACAGGAAGAATAGTAGGAGATTACAGAAGTAGTTTGTCTCCTGCAACCCTTTGCATGCTTACCTGTCTACAGGATTGATTTGTTGCTGAGTCACAAAATCAACAGTATAATTTTATGGACGAATTTAAGAATAACAGTTCAGAAGAAGAGGAGGAATACTCGAGAAGAATTTTTTGTAATTACGACCGGTGTTTCAGGCTAGGGTTTTGGTGGAGAAGACGATTTAGCTAAGGTTCGGGTGGTTTTGTTAACAAACTCCGAGTTTTTTCGGTTGGAAACTTTGGTATTCTATTTCCAATATGAATACGATGTCTACCTGTTTTTATTTTTATTTTTATTTCTTTTTTTTTTTTTTGTTTTTGTTTTTTATTTATTTATTTATTTTTATTTTTATT
>JAEMOT010002991.1:115855-139724 GCA_019297695.1 Apostasia ramifera
TTTTTTTATCAATTTTATAAAATAAATTATTTTCTCTTTTTTTACCCAAATTCATCTTCCAACCAAACGAGGCCTTTGAGCACTTTCTTCACAAACATTTCTCCTCTTTTCTTCATTTTGAATGTCACTCTCTGACTTCCAGTTAAATGGATTGTTGTTGGGCAGCTCTGTTCTACCTACCTGCTTGTCGACCCTCTGAAGGTGGAGCAATTAATCTTCCAAGTGCCAAGGCTTCTCTCATGTACTTCTCTTGATTGAAAGTAAAATCTGTATATTTTTCATTAATGCCTTCCTTCTCTGAAAATAAGTTGCTATTCAGGGTATATGCTGTTTCAGATGAAGGTGCACGCTGTAGTGGAAGCTGATCATTGACTGCAACATAGTTATCATCGATCCATCTCTCCTTGTAAGAAATCTCTGAGCATCTTTCAGACTCTCCGAAGTTGTCGAAAGTTTCCATAGTTATGGGATTCAAGCGGCCTTCAGCTATCGCAGTAGCAACTGCTGCCGGAAGCTCTCTTGCCCATGGTCCAAGTATATCTAGGTCTCCTTTCAGAGCTTGTTTCTGCTTCTTCTCCAAAGGCTTCAACGGCTTTACTGATTTAGTTTTTGCATCATATATCAAGGCAAGGTTAAAAACTGCAATTGCTTTCCAGAATATCTCTTCATAATCTTCTGTCATTCGGTATCTTTTGTCAAGCTTTAATGCAGATAGCACCTGGAATTATAGTAGTGTTAAAAGCCCTGTCCATGACAAACTCTTCTCCATTCCCATATCGATCCATCTTATAGATAATAGCAGGGCAACCATAAGCAATCAGATCACTATCTTCGGTTATTACAGCCTCTATAGCCCCTTCATCAGCATCAAGTGTTGATAGATATGCCAACTGTGCATCAGCCTCATATGGAGCAACTATGATTTCAATTCTTTCAGATCTCAAAATCTTGATAAGTTGATGAGCCATGGATGGAGTAATTTGTACTGCTTTTTAGAATAATTCAACTGCAGCAGTAATATCCCCCTCCTTCATCTTCTCTTTAGCCAAAGCAAGATTAGTTTCCCTTCTCTTGCGGCGCTCGAGCTCAGTGGCAGACTTGCAGGGGATGTTGCCACCATCAAAAACCACAACAGGAGTGATATTATAATGCCGAAGAAGATTAATATGGTGCATAAAGTACTTGATGTTACGCCTAGCGCCATCGCCCTTGGATCCAAGGCAGAGCTCCATACTACAAGAATAAGCTCCCTTGTGAAGCCAGGAGTAGGCATCGATGCCAACCCTTCTGCCGGAATACTTCTTGATGTGGATGGGCTCGATGAAGGGTTTCATAAAGCGTAGGAGATTAGGAATTCCCATCTTCTGAAAGCGGATTTCTCGCCCGATTTTGCTTCTCGATAGCCAGAGAGACGGGGGGCAGAAGGTTGAGAAGTACAATGTCTACCTGTTTGCTTCTTACGGTTTTTAAGGGGCCGTTTGGATAGGTTAATCCAGCTAACTCACCAAACGCATTATAACGCGTAATCTTTACCCCTGGATTAACAAATCCAGCAGGCTTCCCTTACCCTGCCTACCCCCGAGTTTAGCTACCCCAGCCGAGATGCTGGGGTAAGGGCGGAGATGGCGGATGGAATAGTTGTTGAAGCCCTATGCCGCTCCAAGTTGTGGTAGCAGCGTACAAAGTTGTACCGTGCGGCGGTTTTCCCGTGGAGCGTTGACGATGTGAGGAAACCGGCGACGTGGGACGCCGGCGCCGGCGCGATCCGCAGAGGCAGCAATCGAGGCTTGACCCGGCGTGGCTCTGGCTCGGCGAGAAGGTGGACGCAACGACAAACACAGCAAAGCCCCGATCAGTTTTAGGGCATGGTGAAAGTACAAGTTACTACCTTGATGTGGCTCCATTTATAAATAAGCCCAGGTCAAACCCAAACTAAACCCAATTGAAACCAATCGACTCAAAGATACATACGATACATAGTGGGCATTCCCACCAACAAAATAAAGATTAAATGACCCAAATACATGAACTAATCAAATAATTAATTAATCTTTGCTCGAATATAATGATAGTGTTGATGCGTCTGTTTATAGATTATTGTGCCCTTGCATTAATCTTCCTAATTTCAAAAATATATAAAACCAATTATGCAAGTAAATATTCTTTGAATATGAAAATACTGATACAAGTAGATTATATGTCAACTAAAAACCAATTATTCAACTCGACTGTATTCATTTACCAAATTTTGACAAAAAATTATCTTAAGGGGAGGGCTCAACGAGCAATGAGATTGCAATAGAATTAGAAAGAAAAATAAAAAAAATGAAATAAAGATTTAAAATAGTTTGAAGAGATTCTCCTACATCCACTTGTTAGCGTAGCCAAAGAACTCTACTAAAAACCATATAAAAGATGTACTTGGTTAAAGTCCTACAAGGAGTCCTCACTTTGAAGAGGCTGAAGATGAAGACCAAACAACTTATATACCTGCAACTCAACAACGACAGAGGGAAATTATCCGAACGGCAATTATTGAACAGATGTGGATGGGCCAGGTTAACTTGTACTGAAATTTTGAAGTTATTGATATACTACTACTGTTCATTGTATCATATTTAATTATACTTTATTTGTTGTAGGGGGTAGTGAATCGATGATGATCATTGTGCTCAAATGTACGAGGATGTTGATCTTGACAAATATCTGCAACTTCATATTTTTTTTTATTGTTTATGATGATTGTATTATTTCTGTGTTGAGTGGATTAGTAACTGTCTTCTTTCTATTTCATCTTTTTTTATTTACTATTCTGGGTTAACTATTTATTTGCCAAACTGAATTTAAAGTTATCCTAGGTTAACCCGGTTTAGCATCCAAACGTCATATTGCAATTAATAACTTACCCCAGCTGGGATAAGTTATTAATGGGGTTAAGCTAACCCGGGATAGCTTATCCTACCCCCTATCCAAACGGCCCCTAAGGGTGAAGGTAAATATGATGAGAAGGAATAGCCGGCTGTTTTTAACGCGTGTTGTGTTCCAAGGCACGTTAGGGGAACACAATGATTGGACATTTTCATCATCTGCTGCTGACTGGGTAAAAGTTCTTTTGTTATATGACTTACACTTTTGTAAGTCGACTCGATTTTTGAAGTTCTAAGTGTAAGTTCTTTAGCATAGCAGCACTAAGACATGAGAAACATGACTTTGAAATAGAGAATGGGTCCGAATGAGTGTTGCATGCATATGACTTAGGCTTTTTGTAAGTCGTGTTGATATGACTTATGGCAGCAACATTAAACTCATAAGTTGTGTATGTATTCATAGGACTTATGCCTAGTAGTATGACTTAGATAAATGAAATTCTAAATGAAATTCATCATGTATAGTTGTAACTCAAGCTGAAATTTGAAACTGTTTAGTAATTTTTGTTTAGGAGTTGTAGAATCGTTAGGGAATGTCTTCTCCCATTGTTCATTCTTGCTTCATTATAATGATAAACTTTCAATAACCAGTAATTTTTCTTTATATGAATGTGGAAAAGTGGAGGTAGCAAAGGTTCCTGTTTTTGCATCATTAGTAATTGTTGACGTAGGATATAGAGGATCCCAAGAAACACAAAAAAAAAGAGAGAGTTCTGAAAGGCGGCGACGCCAGATGGTTAAGCTTGATGATTAAAGCTTAAGACAGAGTAAAGAGCATCCAAAACAGCACACAGAGATTTAAGGTGGTTCATGGAGGAATTCCTTTACGTCCGTCGGGCATCAGTGAGAGAGTTTTCACTATGAGTCAAAAGGGTGGTCGGAAGGCCAGTACAAAGAGATTACAAAAGAAAGAGAGAGAAAGAGCTAGAAAGAGAAAGAGCTTTTCTTTGTCTCAAGCTCTTGTTTACAGAGGTGATAGAGGAGGGATTCTGCTCTTGTTCTTATTTTTGTTTGATCTGATCGATCCTTGTCGCTATGTGTTTCACCTGTCCCTTCTCCCTTCTTCTCTTTAAAGCCTGTTCCAGGGTATTTGTAGGTAGCGGATGATGCAACTTTATCCTGATTTTCTGGAAGGAAATGACGTAAACAAATTCTAGACCTATGCTGCTTTGTCGACCACTGGAGGGACCAGAGTCAGTAAAAGAAGAGCTTGACCTTTGGATCTTGGTACTGTTTTCGGGATTCGTGACGACTGAAGCACGTGGATCTTTGATCTGCGTGTCTGGAAAATGTCTTGTACAGGAAACGACGCGGTCGGGCCATGCCGATTGCTACAGGCACAGCTGAGAAATCATCGTCATCGATGTTAGCAGGAGATGATCCTTGATCGTCGTGGACTATGTTGGGTCGAACCCTCGTGGCCAAAATTGGAGACCTGCAAGAATAAGAGTATTAAAATAAAGAGTTAGTGCCACCTGGGAGCCACATATACGGCTGGGATGTAGCGCTGGAACCACGCGTTAACATCAGCCCCCCGCATTGTCTGGGCGTGAACATTAATGTGGGTCTTGGAATGCGAACTGTCGCGATGGTGGATGCGCTGCCCAAGGCCTGTCAGGATAAAGCAAGGGCGGCACCCTGCCGATTCGCATTCTCTTCCACCAGCCTCTGAAAATTTCTGCAAGAGAGAGTAGATCATTAGAGAGATGGTGGAGAGGAAGAAGTTGACGCCTCTGACAGGTTTTTCTCTGAAGAAGAAGAGAGCCTTGGAGCCGTTTGAAAGGTCGCCGGAACCGGCAGCTGGGAAGACTGCTAAATGCTACAGAAAGAGGAAGTGGGGGCTCCAGTTGTGGATCTGGAGGTGGAGGCTCCGCCCGCCAAAGTTGCTAGGGTTCTGGTGCGGACAATGGAGTCTGCTCAAGCCGAGGAGGCGACGGAGGTGAAGAATGTCTCTGATTCTCCGGTCAAGCTGTCTCTAAAAACTGGAGAGCGGAAGGAGCTGATCGTGGTGGGCGAGACTCCTGCGGGGGAGAGACTCGAGCCTGGGAGGATCTTGCTCAAAGATGAAGATATTGAGCGGCTTCTTCCTAAGTTTGGAGCTCCCCCTGAAGGGAGTGTGAAGAAGACGCCCCTGGTGATTTGTCGTCCTGCTCCTCTTGGTGAATCAGTCCTTCTTTCTGTCAATACAAAGAAGCCCCTCTTCCCTTGTCTTCTCCCGGTGGGTCTCCGGAATGAAGAGAAGGACAAGGAGGAAAGCAGCAAGATGGAAGAAGCGATTAAGGAGAAGAAGGAAGCTCCGCAGGTCGCTCCTAAGGCTGCCCTTAGCATTGAAGGGTCAGGAGGCAAGACGGAGGAGGGGATTAAGGAGAAGAAGGAGAGGGCTCCTCCAGTCACTCCTAATATCACCCTTGGCATTGAAGGGACATGGGGTATCCTGGAGAAGAGTCTACTTGAGATACGGGGAGAAGAGGGAAATATCCTAAAGAGCACCTCCCAGGTCTTGGAGGTGGTAAAAAATTTAAAGGGTAAGGAGGAAGGGGAGGCCCGCTTCTTTCGGAGGATAGCGGAGCTAGAGAGTGCTTTGTTGCAGGTCACAAAACGCTCTCAAAGTGATCATATAGAGGAGCTAAGGAAGTTATATAGCCTGGAAAATAAGTTGGCTTTCTTAGCTCTGAGTAATGCAGAATGGGTTGGTAAGAACGAGATTGCGAGAGGGGAGTTTCAACGCGCCCTCTCGGATGTTGGTCAAGCCCATTCTGCTCATGTCAAAGACCTCTAGAAAACGATAAAGGAGCTGGATGATGAAAAGGAGCTTTGAGAAATGAGAGAAATAGGCTCAGGGGTGAAGTCGTGGAGGCGAGGGAGGCAGAGTCGAAGGCGAAGCAAGCGGCCTTCGAAAACCACCGCCGAGAGGAGCTGCTAAAGTCCGAGATACGCTCCATGTGCTCCCTAATAGATATTGGCTTGGGATGGAGGGGGCGGCGCATGAAGGACTTGGAGGATGCAGTGAGAAGGGCGGTGAATATCGTCAGCGCTTCGGCCATAGGTCACCATGTGAAGAGCCAGGCAGCCTTTGATATTCTTCTGCAAACACTGATTGATGAAAGCATCCTGAACCAAGAGAACATTAGGGGTCCAACCGTTCTTCCTTTCTGCGGCCCCAAGGGTCCAGAAAGGTTCTTCGATGTTGGGAGTCGAGGCTCAGGAGATGTCCCTCCTAAAGGTACCTACGTCGGTTGGGGATATCCACCTGCTTCTCCTTGCGAAGGTCCTGACAAAGGTCAGAGTATTTCTCCAACAGCGCCACAGCAAGCTTCTCCCTGGGAAGGGCGATGATCAGATTCCCGCTCTTGCCATTCCTCAGCCTCATCATCAACATATGTTTGATGGAATGATCGGAGAGGAGAGGGAAATGACAAGTCTTTTGACCCTGCCTTGCTGTTGGAAGGAGTGTAGTAGATTGGTCTCAAAAGGGGGGTTTTTCGCATATTTCAAATTCACACTATCACTCTAGGTGTCTAAGTTCTGAAGCCTTATATTTTTTTTGATTCTTTTGTATGTCCTGTATTCAATAGAGAGACATGTGAGAGAGCAAGAAAAATAAAATTTATAACAAGTTTTATCCTTAATGAAATGTATTTCCTTTTAAAAACTTGTTCTGGATGAATTCTGCTTGTACTTTTATTTTTTCTTCCGTGTTTGAAGAAGGTACCACGAGGTTAGAAAAGAGAAGGACAAGAATTCATAAATAAGAAAGTATAAAGTCAATGATAATTCTAAGTTAGAAGATGAAGCTAACTATCGTCGTGCACGATATTATGAAATATCGAACAACGATAGTTAAAAGAGCAAAAAGAAAAGTGCAGTCATCCTGAAACATCGTGCACGACACCAGGACGAAATGCAGGGAAGAGGCGCTTCGATATCTGTGCGCCGCTTCGAATTCCGAACCTGTCAGAAAAATAGAAGGCCGGATCGGGCCCGCGTGCTGATCGATGAGATCAGATGGACAAAAGACAAAAAGTCACAATTGTTCCCCATAAACCTGTCTTAAAGAGGGAAGTTGAAACATTTGCCCGCCTTCAAACCCTAAGAGAGGAAAAATTCCCTGATCTTGCTCATCGCAAAACCTAGTAATGGGGGAAAGAGAGATTGGGTGGGCAGAGTTGGCTGTCCAGTTTGAGAACGGCCCTAGTTATCAGGAGAGTCTCCTGATGGAGCATGAAGTGCTAAACGCAACGAGAGGATTTAAGGAAAATCCCGACCTCATGGTCATTCAGCCCGCTGCCGAGCTTCGTCCAAACTGACTCCCAGATGGAGAGGTGTGCGTTTGCCGGGCTCAAGTGGAGTACGGAATGATGTTTCCTCCACAGCCAGAGTTCAGAGAGATCCTGAACTCCTACCAGATTGTGCCGGCGCAGCTTTTCCCCAACGCCGTCGCGTACAGATATTCCTTCCTAAAGCTACTGCAGGCCCAGGAGATGCCATGGAGTTTGATGTTGTTTAGGGGCCTGTTTAGCTGGATGGCAGTGCTCGGATATGGGGGATGCCTGGCCCTGAGGACACGAAGAAGGCGATATTCTCCGGGGCGAGTAGTTTCCACTCAGACTGGAGAGACTATTACTTCTTCGTAGGTGGGGATTTGGGGATCCCCCTGAAGCCTGGAGTCTGCCCACCTGAGCTCATCGGAGATGCCAGTGGATGGCAGGATCAGGGACACTGAAGAACCTGGAGAAGCCGAAGGGGCAGAATTGGCCCCTGAAGGACTTTCTCAGGCATGTGAAGAACGACATATTCTTGTACGCGCAAGCGTTGGGATATGCCATCTTCAAGGAGACGGTTCCACCTCTTGGCAAGGTCCTGACGAACAGGGCTAGGAGGGGACAGCCCCCTGCCATTCAACTCAGCAAGGAGGTCACTGAGGTGGTGGAGGAGCAGGGAGAGATAGTGGTTTCAGAGTCAGTTTGTGACGGAACCGCCATCGATGTGGTATCCTCCTCAGATGATACCGCGGACGACAGGAAAACTCTGGTCGAGGTGATGGAAGAGGCAGGCAAAGGGAAAGAACCTGCCACATCGGCCTGGCCCAAGGTGGTCCCCAAAGATAATAAGGGGATCGTCATTGGGGAGAAAGAAAGAGAGAAGAATGCCGAAGAGAAGGGCCAAAAGAGAGGAGAAGCAGAAGTACAAGGGGAAACTGTGAGTCCCTGCCTGGACTTGGTGCTGAAGGAGGTCCCTAAGCGGAAGAGGGACCCCAAAAAGAAGAGATGTCCAAAGCCCCCTTCAAAGAAGGGAAAGACTGCGGAAGAAGGTCAGTTGGCTGTCAAAGGGGCATACGATTGGCAGCGAAGTATTGACCCCCCCTACCACATCAATTTTGCGAGGAGATTTGGAGACGATGTTTCGCAGATCGCCGTGGGAACGAAAGGAGAGATGAGAAAACTCCTCCTGCTCTCCCAGCAATTGACGGAACAAAACTGCGCACTCCCGGGAGACTTGGGACTGGCAGTAGGAGGTGGCTTCGTCACTAAGGATTTGGAGGATAGAATGGAGAAACTCTCGACGCCAGATGCCTATGCCCAAGTAGCGAACATGTTGTTTGCTGTGAGAATCTCCCATAACCTCATCTTTTTGTTACTTTCTGTTTAAGTTGTGTTGACTTCGCTTCGTCTTTCAAGCGCTCCCTCGCTTGCCTCTGCTTCTGAATAAGACATTAAAGACGGAGGAACAAGTGCTCGAGCAAGGAGGCCAGCTTCACTAACGGGACGAAGAGATTGAAGCCTTGAAGGTCCAGCTTGCAGTAAAGTCTTCTCATCTTGAGGCCTTGCAGGAGGAGAAGGCTAAACTGCAGGAGTTTACAATTTATAAGTCTGCAATGGGCGCGTTGAAGGCTGACAACAAGGCCCTGTGAGAGAGGCTGGACAAGGTCGCTGAAGAACAAGAGGCCATCATTGCGGAGAAGCCTGCAGCGGCTGTAAAGGCCTACAAAACAAGCTTACCCTACAGAAAGGAGAGGTTAGATGGGATCAAGAGGGCATGGGAAGGATTGGCCTTCACTCTGATTCAGGGGGGCAATATTACTGCCAATGATATTGCAGAAGTAGAGCCCTTTTTTTGTCTAGTCGTTGATCCTATTTACAAAGAAGAGGGGTTGGACTTAACCGACGACCACACCCAATAGATGTTTGATCTTTTGGATGGGAAGAGTGAAGACTAACCCAACTTCTTGTAAAACGAGTGAATTGTAACTCTACTTTGTACTTTGAAATTGAAAGAATGAAAAAAGCTTATTTTCTTTTGCATACCTGTTTATTCTGATGTGTATGAACTGAACAGGTACCTTTGTATGAAGTTTGAAATGCTCTGACTGTAACTTTATGAGAACACCCTTTATAACAAGTTAATAATAAAGGACTTTGAATCACATAAAGCATCTCAAGTTGAACTTTGAACTACTTCTTTGCATATTGTTTGCTCAAAGGACTTAGGTCAGTCTAAAACATCGTAAACAATGTTCGAACTTGAGGCACGTGCTAGTTGAGTAGATAAAGTACTTGGGGCTTTTGGAGTCGTGTTTTTTTTATATTCCTGCACAAGGAAGAAGTAATGATAATAGTGCAGATCCCGCCTAGGAGGAGCTATCTGACTTGATGCCAAAAGGACTTGGATCGTCTGAAACATCGTATACGATGTTTGTACTTGAGGCATAGGCTGACCTCCTTTGCGGATCCTAGTGGGAAGAGTGCATTTGGAAATATAATATCGAATTTGACTTGAAATCATACTCCTTTACGCATCTGCACAGGAAAGAAGTAATGATAGTAGTGGAGATCCTGCCTAGGAGGAGTTATCTGACCCAATGCCAAAAGGATGAAGCGTTTGAAACATCGTGGACGATGTTTGTACTTGAGGCATGGGCTAACCTTCGTTAGGGTAGATCCTAGTGGGAAGCGAAGGCACTCTGCTTAGGGGGGACCTGTATCATGAATAGATAGCAGGGACTGCCCTGAGGTTACGAGCGGGCCTTCTGGCCTTTCGCTAGCCAGATAGGCTTATGGAAAGGTTTCGAATATAGGTAGGAGACCCCGCTTGCCAGGCATAACTAGGCTCGGTGACCTCCGTATATAAAGAGTGAGTATAATACACCATCGTGTATGAGTTGCGGAAACCTCGGGTACGATAGTCGAAGAGTTTGAGGTTAGGATCATACCTACCACATGATGCCTGAGCAATAGATAATAGGCCAGTCATATTTTGGGCAATATGAATACCTCAGCATGAATCATCAATCATGGGGTTAATATCACGAGAACCCCTGAGTTTAGAAGAAATCCAATTGTGCATTGAAAGAATCTAAATGTATATTAATAAGGAATGTTCATGAATAAGAGACTCCAGACGAATCTGTTCAAAGGAATTCTGTATGAATAAAGAATAGATTGCCGCTTTAATTTAAGCATAAAATTTCTTCAGATCATCTCCGCTCCAAGTCCTGGGGAGTTGAGTGCCTTCAGAGGTCATGAGATAGTATGCGTTAGGTCCTACAACCTTGCGTACGATGTATGGGCCTTCCCAATTGGGCTCAAGTTTGGGAACTCCCAAGTTGCTATCAGCAAGAAGTGGTCCTCATCGCCTTGAGTAAAACTTTTGGGATTGACTTTGCGATTGAAGTATCGTTCAAGCCGGCGTTTATGCTCTAGACGCTTGAGTGCGGCCAACTATCTTTTTTGTTCCAAGAGATCCAGATCAACCCGTCGTGAGTCATCATTCTCATTCATCCAGGTTTGTAAATCTTCGGGATCGAAGTTAGCTGCAGCCTCTATTCTAGGGGAGAAGTGTTCCAGCTCGACAGGTATGACTGCGTCCATTCCGAAGAACAGGGAAAAAGGCGATTCCTGAGTGACTTCGGAAGGAGCTGTATTATAAGCCCAAAGAGCGTCTGGCAGCTCTTCCGGCCAGCGGGGTTTTGGCACTGTCGAGGCGCTTCTTTAAAATATTCAGAATATTCTTGTTAGCTGCTTCTGCCTGCCCATTAGTATGAGGATGTCAAATAGATGCATACTTGAGGTTGATCTAATGCTTGCCACAGAAGTCATGAATCCGCTGATTGGCGAATGGAGTACCATTGTCTGTAATGATTGTTATGGGCACACCATACTTGCAGACGATGTTGGCCTATAGGAAATTCTCGACGTTCTGAGCAGCAGGCTAAGTAAGAGATTTTGGTTTTATCCACTTTGTGAAATAGTCTACAGCGACTATCACCCACTTGTAGCTTCTCATAGAGGTAGGCATTGGACCCAGAAAGTCAAACCCCCAAACAGCGAAGGGCCAAGACGAATTGATGGATTTCAGATAGTCAGTGGGCTATCTTTGCATATCGGCATAATGTTGGCACTGGGGGCACTCTTCTACGAATGACTGAGCATCTTTGTGGATGTTTGGCCAGAAGAATCCCTGGCGCAGGACTCGCATGACCAAACTTTGGCCACAAGCATGGGTTCCACACTCCCCTTTGTGAACAGCTTCAATAACTCTTTGAGCTTTCTCAGGCCTTAAGCATTTCGTGAGTGGCCTGGCATAAGATCTTCTGTACAGTTCGTCGCCAATGAGAACATATTTGGCACATTAAAGCCTTAGTTTTCTGGCCTCCTGCTGGTTGTTGGGTTGATCCCCATTTTTTAGATAATTGGTAATTCTATCCATCCAGCAAGGTGTTTGCTCAGAGATATGGATTTCCGCGCACTCGTAGCTGGGCTTTTCTGATAATTGATGTAGATGAAAGTTAGGGAGCCCCCTTTCGCGAGATGGTCTGCCACCTGATTCTCCTCTCGAAGGACATGCGTTAGGGAGAAATCATCGATCTGGGAAATCAAGAATTGGGCTTTTTCCAGATACTTTTTTAAAACCTCGTCCTTCATTTCATAGGTGCGGTTGACTTGGTTGACAACCAGCGGAGAGTCACTGAACACCTGTATGTGTTTTACCGACATCCCAAGGGCGATCTCCAGTCCTGCAATGAGAGCATCATATTCCGCCTGATTATTGGTAACCTTGAACTAAAGGGTTACCGCTCGATGTAGGGCGACTCCCAAGGGGCTAGTGAGAAGAATTCCAACTCCTTGAGATTGAAGTCCAGAAGCGCCATCGACGTGAAGAGACCAGGGAATAACCTCGCGCTTGGTGGGTAATGGCTCTAAAGTGGAAAATTTGGCGACAAAGTCAGCCAGCACCTGGGCTTTGATTGCTACCTGCGGGATGTATTTGATGTCAAATTCGCCAAGTTCAATGGACCATTTGAGGAGTCTTCCCGAAACTTCGGGGGTATGTAATATCTTCAGGAGAGGTTGGTCAGTAACCACAAGGATAGTATGCGACTGGAAGTATGAACGCAACTTCCTTGCGGCCATTAGGAGAGCAAGGGCGAGCTTTTCCAGCGTGGGATATCAGGTTTCCGCATCAAGAAGTATATGATTGATATAGAACATAGGGCGGTGGATCCCCTTATCATCGTTCAAGAGGACAGCCGAAACCGCTGCGTCCGATGCCCCAGGTAAAGAGAGAGAACCTCCCCTGCTTCTAGTGCTACAAGCATTAGTGCAGTTGTAAGATATCTCTTTAGCTCTGTGATGGCAGCTTCATATTCATCGGTCCACTGACACTTTTTGCCCTTGCAAAGACACCGGAAGAACGGTAAACACCTATCACGAGCCTTGGAAATGAACCTCCCCAGGCTATTGATACGGCCGGTGAGCTTCTAAATCTCCTTTAGTGATCGGGGAGAAGGCATGCTGAGGACTGCTGAGATTTTATCTGGATTAGCCTCTATTTCTCTGACTGATATCAGGTAGCCCAAGAACTTCCCTGAGACCGCGCCAAAGGTACATTTGGTAGGGTTCAGCTTGAGATTGAACTTTCGGAGAGTATCAAAAATTTCTCTGAGGTCTGCAAAATGCTCTTCCATGCTCCGACTCTTGACCAGGATGTCGTCAACGTATGCTTTGAGGTTTCTCCTCCTTTGGTTTCTGAACACGGCATCAATCATGAGCTGATAGGTGGCGCCAACATTCTTGAGATCGAAGGGCATAACATTGTAGCAATATGTACCGAAGTCGGTGATGAAAGCAGTTTTCTCTTCGTCTTGTTTAGCCATCCGGATTTTATGATACCCGGAGAAAGCATCCAAGAAACTTATCACATCGTATCCAAATGTGCGATCCACCATCATATCAATGCGTGGGAGAGGATACGTGTCTTTGGGACAGTCCTGGTTGAGTGCTCGAAAGTCTATACACATCCTCTACTTTTCGTTGGCTTTCTTTACCATGACAACATTGGTAAGCCACTAGGGGTATTGGACTTCTCTGATGTAGCCTGCTTTCAGGAGTTTGTTTACTTCTTCTTTGACAGCGTTCTTCCTTTCTCCTTCCATGACCCGTTTCTTCTGCTTTGCGGGGACGGCGTCAGTAGATATGCTCAAGCGATGCTCATAGATGACCCTATCAACACTCGAGATATTTTTGGGGGACCAAGCAAAGACATCCACATACTCAGAAAGCAAAGCAGTGACACCTGCTTGCTGGTTTGCATTCATGGAAGAAGATATGTTTATAATTTTTAAAGATCCTTCTCCCCCCACTGATACATTGATAACCCCTTCTTGAGGCATGAGAGGCTGAGACTCCCTCGGGTCCAGATGGTCGAGAATGAACTGTGCTGCAATTTGGAAATATCGGGTGGCCTGCCGGAGGTCTCCTCTGATGGTGACAACGCCACTGGAGGTAGGGAACTTTGCGCAGAGGTGAGGCGTAGAGATCACCATCCCGAAGGAGTTGAGAATGGTCCTCCCCAGGATAGCGTTGTAGCCTGACCTAGCTCTGATGACCGCGAAGTTCACCATGCTCATGGCGTGACCGTTGTCATCGCAGAAAGAGACCGGGAGGAAAATGAATTCAAGCGGCTGGACCCTTTCCCCAGAGAAACCCAGCAAGGTGGTTCCTACATGGAGAAGGTTCGTTTCCTTGAGGCCCATCTGGAGGAAGACGGATTCAAATAAGATATCGGCTGCGCTTCCTGAGTCGAGGAGTACTCGCCGAATGTCGAAGTCGGTGACACGGGCAGTGACCATTATCGGGTCGTTGTGAGGATTGCCCATGCGGGGGAGATCTTCATGGCAGAAAATGAGTGGGATGGAAGAAGAAAGTTGATGAGAGATGTCGTCCACTTCGACCACCTGTCGGTGCAGAGCGGTAGGGTCAATGCTGAAGATAGTGTTGATAGTCCTTGCCGCTGGGGGATAGGACCGCATCGGCTGGCTAGAACCTGGTGGCTATAGGTCCTGGGCCGGAGCCCCCGTGTCTGCTGGGGCCTTGCCCTTCTGCGCGGCATTAAATGTGGGTGCCATCAGCATGAATTCTTCAAGTTTCCCCTGGTCTGCTAGCTTGTCTAGCAGGGCTCTTAATGCGCGGTACTTGTGAAGCTTGTGCCCATTGTTCCCATGGAACTCGCAGTAATTTTCTGGATCTACTCCGGCCAGTCAACCCGGGAAAAGAGATGTTTCTGCTCGCGGGCCTGCTGCGGCCTCCTTTCATCCTTGCCACCGCGGGCCTATTGTGGCCTCCTATCGTCCCAGCCACGATTCCTTCCTCCGTGAATCATCGTGGACGGTGTCTCGTCGCCCCGATGTTTCCTCTTCCTCTCCTTCTTGACTCCAAAAATGTCGGGAAGAGAAGCCTCAGCATCCTCTAGTAGTACGAATTGGCTGGCCCTAGCAACCAGCTCTGGGTAGCTTCGAGGTTTGGCCAGCTGCAGAGATTTAGATAGGTCCCCACTCCTGAGTCCCCTTCAATAGTTCTGCATGGCCACAGTGTGGTCCATGTCTTCAGCTTCTGCTGCAGCGGCAAAGAATCGGTTGGTGTAATCCTGGAGGCTTTCCTTCTCGCCTTGCTTGATGTTGGCGAGCACCATGTCAGAAACGATCATTCGGGTCCGGCCAATGAAGCGGGCGATGAGCTCCCACTTCAAGTGCTCGTAAGAGGAGATGTGACCCTTGGGGAGCTTCACGAACCAACTGAAAGCCACTCCTTTCAGAGTATTATCCAAGAGGTGACACTTGGTGGCTTCGTCGGGCTGACGATAGCGGACAACAACCTCAAATTCCTGAATATTCTTGCGGGGATCGGTGGCACCCCTGTAGGCCTCAAAGCGGGGTGCCCTGAAGTCTTCCGGAACTGGCGCCTGTTGGATGGTGTCGGAGAAAGGAGTGTTGCCATCCAGCGGGCCAAAGAAAGGATCAGGCCCATATAGGAGGGCTTGAGCTCCAGTAAAGGGGAGATTGCATCCGGTGAGGAAAGGAGGGAAAACTGAAGGAAAAAAGGTAGGCTGCGGTAGTGGACATGTTGGAAGAGGATTTAGAGGGACCTCTTGAGGAAGAATAGGGTGTTTGGGCAGCCGAGAAGAGCCAGATGACAGAATAGAAGGTGCCGCGACCGGTGGGAGAGGAGGAGTCGCCGTGACCGACGGAAGAGGATCACAGGCTGCCGCAACCGACGGAAGAGGATTACGAGCCGCCGCGACCGGCGGGAGAAGATCACGGGCCGCCGCGATCGGCGGGAGAGGTGGTGGCGCCGCCGAAGCCGGCGGGAGACGTGTTGGCGGTAGGACGGCGGCGCAAACTGGCTGAGTTTGCCTGAGGATCACGGCCTGCTGGGCTGTGAGGCCAGTGACCAGCTCGGTAAGGTTCACCAGCATCTTAGAGTTGCAGGGGATGCTTACAAGAGAAAGATGGTTCTCCTGCAACTCTAAGATGCGAGTACCTCTGGAAAAAGAAGTAGATCCAGCGCGACGCCGAGATGTTGACGTGGAAGCTTCATCACCTGGCGCCCAGAATTGGTTCTGCACGTTCTAGCCACCATCCTTTCGGGGTCTCAATGAAAGCACCAGAAAGATGTTGACGTAGGATGTAGGGGATCCCAAGAAACACCAAAAAGAGAGAGAGTTTCGAGAGGCGGCGGCGCGCAGATAGTTAAGCCTGATGATTAAAGCTTAAGAGAGAGTAAAGAGCATCCAGAACAACATACAGAGGTTTAAGGTGGTTCAGGGAGGAATTCCCTTACGTTCACTGGGTGTCAGTGAGAGAGTTTTCACTATGAGTCAAAAGGGTGGTCGAAAGGCCGGTACAAAGAGCTTATAAGAGAAAGAGAGAGAAAGAGCTAGAAAGAGAAAGAGCTTTTATTTGTCTCAAGCTCTTGTTTACAGAGGTGATAGAGGAGGGATTCTGCTCTTGTTCTTATTTTTGTTTGATCTGATCGATCCTTATCGCTATGTGTTTCACCTGTCCCTGCTCCCTTCTTCTCTTTAAAGCCTGTTCCAGGGTATTTGTAGGCAGCGGATGGTGCAACTTTATCTTGGTTTTCCGGAAGGAAAGGACGTAAACAAATCCTGGACCCATGCTGCTTTGTCGGCCACTAGAGGGACCAGAGTCAGTAAAAGGAGAGCTTGACCTTTGGATCTTGATACTGGTTCTGGGGATTCGTGACGACTGAAGCACGCGGGTCTTTGATCTGCGTGTCTGGAAAAAATGTCTTGTACGGGAAACAGCGCGGTCGGGCCATGCCAATTGCGACAGGCGCAGCTGAGGAATCATCGTCATCGATGTTAGCAGGAGATGATCCTTGACCATCGTGGACGATGTTGGGTCGAACCCTCGTGGCCGAAGTTGGAGACCTACGAGAATAAGAGTATTAAAATAAAGAGTTAGTGTCACCTAGGAGCCACCTGTATGGCTAGGATGCAGCGCTGGAACCACGCGTTAACATCAGCCCCCCGCATTGTGAGGGTGCGAACATTAATGTGAGTCCTGGAATGCGAACTGTCACGATGGTGGACGCGCTGCCCAAGGCCTGTCAGGATAAAGCAAGGGCGGCACCCTGCCGATTCGCATTCTCTTCCACCAGCTTTTGAAAATTTTTTCAAGAAAGTAGATCGACGGACAGTGGGGAATGCAGAAACGGATATTGTCTTTGGATATATTAGATGAGGCCCATATGGGTTCAACAATTTTTTCTTACATTCGTAATATTTGTAAAATATATGATATAGAAAATAAAATTTTTTTTATTACTTTGAATAAAGCCTCAAATAATAATTCTGCAGTTAATTTTTTACAGCAATTTTTAAGGCATTCACTTTATGGTTCTCTTTTTTATGTTAGATGTGCATGTTATATCATTAATTTATGTGTTTCTAGTATTTTTACTTTCGAACATTTAATTATCGATAAATTTAAACATATTGCAAAATGGATTCGTTTAAATTCAAACGTTAGGCGTGGATGGAAACGTGTTTGCGTAAGTGCCGGAAAAAATTGTGTAAAATTTTCATTACCTGTAGAAAGTAGATGGAATTCACTTTATTGTTTATTCGAATCACTTTTACCGTACAAAGATTTGCTAATTGCTTTTTATAATTCATATACACTTAATCATGACCTTCAATCATATTCTTATGATTGGATTTTTTTAAAAGAGATTTTCGAATTATTGTCTATTTTGAAAGAGTCTACTGAAATCTTTTCAGGTTGTTATTATTCGACTTCGCCTATTTTTTTACCTTATATTTTTCAATTGTTTCAAAATTTTTTAAAGTTTAGATCAGATCCAATTTTGAAAACTTTCATTGTTGATATGGAATTAAAATTTAAAAAATACTGGAAAAAAATTCACTTTAATATTCAATAGCTGCTATGCTTGATCCTCCTCATGGAACCGAAGCTATTGAAACTTTTTATATGAAATATTCTGATTTCTTAGGGAGTAATACTGATATCGAAAAAGCATCAGTTTTTACAACTCTCCAAGAGTTGTTTTCTCTTTATTACAGTGAGCACGTTGCGAGCAGGAACGTGCAACGTGTGGAGATACAAACAGGAACACAGAAAAAGCCTGACATTTTCAATGTTCTTAGGTCGGCGGCGGCAAAAAAATCTATTTCTACAGACAAAAGAAAAGCAACTTTTGGAGAACAATCCACAACACAGAGTCAAGCATCTACCAATTTGAACGAGTTGCAGTTCTATTTACATCTTGGGAAAAAATTTGATGATGATATGAGCTTATTGGAGTGGTGGAAAAGCTCATCAAAGCAATATTTCATTCTATCTGCTTTGGCACGAGATATTGTAGCAGCCTAAGCTTCAACTGTAGCTTCTGAATCAGTCTTTTCCACCACAGGAAGAATAACAGGAGATTACAGAAGTAGTTTGTCTCCTGCAACCCTTTGCATGCTTACTTGTTTACAGGATTGGTTTGCTGCTGAGTCACGAAATCAACAGTATAATTTCGTGGACGAATTTAAGGATAACAGTTCAGAAGAAGAGGAGGAATACTCGAGAAGAATTCTTTGTAATGACGACCGGTGTTTCAGGGCTAGGGTTTTGGTGGAGAAGACGATTCGGCTAGGGTTTTGGTGGAGAAGACGATTCGGCTAGGGTTCGGGTGGTTCTGTTAACAAACTCTGAGTTTTTTCGGTTGGAAACTTTGGTATTCTATTTCTAATATGAATACAATCTCTACCTGTTTGCTTCTTACGGTTTTTAAGGGTGAAGGTAAGTATGATGAGAAGGAATAGCCGGCTGTTTTTAATGCGCGTTGTGTTCCAAGGCACATTAGGGGAAACACAACGATTGGATATTTTCATCATCTGCTGCTGACTGGGTAAAAGTTCTTTTGTTATATGACTTACACTTTTGTAAGTCGACTCGATTTTTGAAGTTCTAAGTGTAAGTTCTTTAGCATAGCAACGCTAAGACATATGAGAAACATGACTTTGAAATAGAGAATGGGTCCGAATGAGTGTTGCATGCATATGACTTAGGCTTTTTGTAAGTGCTTTTTGTAAGTCATGTGTTGATATGACTTATGGTAGCAACATTAAACTCATAAGTTGTGTATGTATTCATAGGACTTATGCCTAGTAGTATGACTTAGATAAATGAAATTTATCATGTATAGTTGTAACTCAAGCTGAAATTTGAAACTGTTTAGTAATTTTTGTTTAGGAGTTGTAGAAACTTTCGGGAATGTCTTCTCCCATTGTTCATTCTTGCTTCATTATAATGGTAAACTTTCAATAACCAGTAATTTTGCTTTATACGAATGTGGAAAAGTGGAGGTAGCGAAGGTTCCTGTTTCTGCATCATTAGTAATATTAGTGAATTATCAATGGCGTTCTTCTGTTTGATTTAAGAGTGGTTCTGTTGAAGTTAACATACAGATTGATGCAAGGATCTAGTAGTGTTGCAGTTCATATTGAGGATGACAATGACTGAATACATATTAGCAATTACAAGAGAGAAATTTTAGCTTTATTTATAGAACAAGTGGATGTCATTGTTAGTTCAAGTTTACATCTGTTGTTATCCTAAGCATAATAATTCAGGTGGAAATAACTCATATCAGCTATCAAACACCACACTTTTAAAACCATTATGTCATCTACCAACCAAAGTTATTTTTGCATTTGAGATTGTAATTGGCGAGAGAATGAAACATAATGACATGGTTGATGAGAAGAGACATGATATTGTCAAGGGCGATAGAGTCCCCATCATGAATGATGTAAGGCCAGGCATTTTAGATGAGAACAAAACCTTAGAGGATGACAGTGAACATGAAATCTTATATGGAAATTGTGACTCCAGTGGTGACAACGAGAATGATGATGAACATAGCCATGAAAGAAATATTGATAACGTCATAGAAGTGGTTGTCTTCAAGGATTTGTTTCGTGCTAACATAGCATATGCCAATAAAGATCATGTTTAGTTTGTTCGAAATGCTAGGGAGTGAAATGACAATGATGCATTTGATGATCACTTGGATAAAAAATAAGCATCTGAAAAATTCCAAATTTCTACAAGAGTTATTAAATGGTCATGCAACAAAATGAGACCTGCAGAATGCTTTTTTTTTGTTGGAGTATTAAAAATCATGTTAAATGCAAGGTTATAAGTGTGGCAGTGAGATATTATTCATACACATATGCGTAGATGATGAGTGGAAGTGTCATTGGAAGTTAAATGCGATTAAGACTAAATGTGTAGGAGGAATTGACAGATTAAGAAGATTGATGACTCATAAATGCAGTCATTGATATTGCAGGAAGGGAACCAGTATTACACATCAAAATTTGTGTGTAAAATTATTCTGTTGGTTATATGGGCCTTCCTTGACATTAAACCAAAGAAGATAAGAGATCGACTCCTTTTGAAATTTAATTCAAAAGTCAGATATTTTAAAGTTTGTGATGCAAGGAGCAGGGTGCTATGTTTAGTTTATAGTAGTTGGGCTGAATCTTTCAAAAACATTCTCTATGATGTTTATGCTGTAGATGCTTCAATTCCTGGTACTGTGCATTTAATTCAAACCTAACCCAAAGTTGTAACAGATTCAAACATCTTTTTTGGGAATTCAATTTATGTATTGTTTGATGGTTTAATTATTGACCAATTATATCACTATATGAAGCTTTTTTGTTTGGGAAGTATCGTATCATATTAATGGTTGCCACAAGCATTAATGTTAATAATAGGATATTCCCATTTGCTTTTGGTGTTGTGGCCAACAAGAATGTAAATTTGTGGGAATGATTTTTGTGTCGTATTCATGATAATTTAGCAGTGGTCAGACAAATACACGACCTATGCCTTATTTCTGACAAAAATCTAAGTCCTATTGCAAGGAGTTTCAAAAGTGTTCTCTTGGGCACATAAAAGCTGGCTCAGCATTTGAGAGAGAATTTTAAGATTTGATGCAGCGAAATGTAATCAATCTCTTTGAGCAACTATGTGTTATGATTTACCAGTTGGAATTACCACCTTTACCAATAATGCCAAGAAAGACAGAGTAAATCAAATGTTGACAAGCATGAATGATGGCAATTCAAGAAGAGCTATTAATAAGAGGAAATGTAGTCAATGTGATAGCAAAGGACACAGTCATGCAACCAATCCAGATCACCCATCTAACAAAAGGTGTACATTCTAGAATAAGTGTTTAGTATTTACTTACATATATGTCACAACGTTTAAAAATTATATCATTGCTGGGGCCTCGAGAAGTGGCCAAGCATCAAGAATGTTCTTCTATATAAGAGGTTTTAATGCTACTGATTTTGTACAAATTAGTTTGTTTTGAATGCAAGTTTAAGTGTTAGTTTTATGTATGAGTTTTATTTTAATGTGGTTTAAATGCATGTTCACATTTGGTTTGAACATTGAGCGAGTTGTCGGTCATTCATTGGTCATTTAACATAAAAAAATTGTCAAAATTAAAACTAAACAACGATCACTATGTGCTTGTATAAAGATGATAGCATAGAAAATGATTTTGAAAACAATAACATACCTTTTCCAAATGATCATGTTTGTGTGCTGGTTGTGCAGGGGTCTCTATGTCTGCCTTTGTCTTCTCCTTCTCATCATGTGTGCTGGGGGAGCCTGCTCATCATTCTCCACAATAGCTATATGATGTTATATAATTCCTGAAATCTTTTTGAATATAATATGTGCAATTTGAAAATGCAAAACTGCTACAACAAATTAAACTTATTCATATTTTTTAAAATTGCATTAAAATATAAATAAAAAACTATATAGATACATTCAAATTCTATATATTCAAACTTTATGTGAATCTACATTCCAAACTATACATTTAAACCTTATATAAATTTCTATTTAAATCTCCTTCAAAATAAAAACCCTCCATTTAACTTGAAATTTCAAACCATGCAAAATAAACATGTATTCAAACAATACGTAAACTTGCATTTAAATCACATTCAAGGTAAACCTCATGCATAAAACTAACATTCAAACCTGCATTCAAAAAATACAAATTTGTACAAAATCTGTAATGTTAAAATCGCATATAAAGAAGAGCATTTTTCTTGCTTTACCAACTTATATGCTTAATGTTACATGGATGCTCGGTCAGCAACAAACCTTACCATTTTGAGATTATGCCTGAATCCATGTCGTCCTTTTGTTTACTATTTTATCTATCGTAACGTAAAATTTGGCCGTTAATATGCCGGACTAATAGCTAATATCTTGAACGTTGTTGGTTTTACTTTTTTTACGATTTATTTCCATAGGCAACGAACACGCCAGCAGCATTCAAGTACTTAGTTGGACTGGGGAACCAGGAAGTTGCAGTTTCTTATAGGGTCCCAGGCTTTCAGTTTGCTGTTGAGGATATTATGCAGTTGATAGAACTGAAAAAAAAAATGGGACACTTTGTGCAGGGAAACCTAAACCAAAAGCTCCAGCAAGTGCAAACTCTATTAGAGATATGGTGAAGAGCTGGTCAGCAAAAAGAAAACCTGAACCTGTAGAGGATGTAACTTTTATAATTCAGTTTACAATTTCAAATTTGAGATAGCTCATCCTACAACTTGGCCATTGTATTTATATGAGAGTGAAGATCCAGAGCTTGTTAATAGTTGCAATTGGGTTGGAGTTGTCTATGAATTGTTATGCTATTGGATAAACATTGCCAAAAAGTTAGAAGCTCTTGTAGAGTTTCTTGTTCTAACGCAAGATCAGGGCACATTGGCGATTTCTGCAGTTTCTTCTGTAAGTTTTATCAAAAAAAAAAAAGTTTCTTTTCTGTAAGTTAAAATCCCTTTTTTTTTGGGGAGAATTCTGAACATCTGTGCAGATACAATTTGCAATGTTAACATTAAATTTTTTCAAAACCATGTTCTCTGATATATAATTTTAGATTAGTTTTTTTTTTCTGTACATGATTTATTGTCTTGAAACAGATAAATGTATGCAAGCCCACTCAAGGATTCCTGTTCTAGTTATCGACCTTTGAATGGTGTTTGCGGACTCGATTTGAAACATAAAAACTGGAATATTTATATATTATGTATACGAATAATCATAAGTTATAGATGGTTTTAATCAATTTAGAGTGAAACATGAACGATCGTGATGGAGTGGGGTTTAGCTGGCGATAATTTTTACGTGAGTCCTGTCCGGTAAATATTAGGGTATCCGTTAAATTTCGATTTTTTCGAGTTGAGTCAGGTCTGAAGCCTATGACAGGGCCTCAATTTCCATTATATGATTAGTGAAGAAATTCCTTTTAATTGCTGCCTCTCTAATTAATTTATTATCTTAAAGGAGGAACCACAAAATGATATTTTAGACATTTATCTTCTCAGATGTCATATAATATCATGAAATTAAGAGGAACGTTAATAGATTCACCATTTTTTTCTCTTGGGACCTAAATGAAAAAGGAAAAAAAAAAAACTAACTTGAAGGATCTAATTGATTGTTAACAAAAAACACTTGACAGTTGGTGCATAATGAAAATAACTGAAATTCTGAAACTTACTTGCAATAAGCCTCTAACATCATGCACTCAAACGTAATTTATTCTAATTCTTTACTATAATATTTTCCTAGCAGTGTTAGGGATCTTTAGATTTCACTCACTCAATAATTTTTAATAAAAATCTTAACTCTATTTCATATTTTAAATTAAAATATTCGATTAAAATATTCGATTAAAATATTTTGATATAAGATACAAAATAAAATTAATATTTTTATTAAAATTATTAAGTATGTGAAATAAAATAATATTTTTTATATTAGAATTTGCGTAGAATAATTAAAAAAAATTATTTATTATTATTATTGTTATTTTTAAAGTAGTACTATTTTTGTCCTGATTTTGATCATCGCACCAAACAGAGCCTTAAATTACTTTTATCATTACAATTTCGAAGTGTGATAGAGAGAAATTATAGTGTTATGAGAAAAATAAAAAAAAATTTATACCAATGTGTGATAATTTATTTTTTTTGTTTTAAAATTTCTTTTTAATAGGCAATGTCATAAAACTAATACATACATATATATATAT
>JAEMOT010002991.1:155783-174266 GCA_019297695.1 Apostasia ramifera
GATGCTTTGATTCATCCCGCTGGTAACGGAATCTCGACTTGAGATAAATCTGAACATCAACTGAATATTTTAAATATCTGCGAGATCTTGTAGTGGTGTCTGTTATTGGGACTGTTTGATTTGCTCACCTGTGTGACCTGGACATTACTGTGCGAACTAAATTGCTGCTGGGTAATATTTTATTGTAAGAATAACCTTTACTGCGTACCCTGGCTCTGATCTGTTGAGATATAGTTGCCCAATATTATTTGATAAATTTATTAGATATCATTTGAACCTGATTCTAGGTATTTTAAATTGATCTATTTCTCGTGCTTGTAATTTCTTAGTTATCACATAGTTATCATTTGAGATATTCTTGAACCAATTTATGACTAAACCGCTATAATTATTTACTGATCTCTAATTAAGATTGCATCACGCATATTGTCCCGCATCAATACCTCAATAATGTTAGCTTGTGATAAAGATTGGAACTTAAATATATTGATTTTTAAGTTTAAGCTCCATAAGACCATAACCTGTCTAGTAAGCATCTTATCAATTTATATTTTTGTCAGTTGATGCATATGAAATAGAACGAGAACATTTAACAGTATCTTTCAAGAATTTATTCATACTGTACTTTTTCAAGTTTAGAGTCATAGGCAAAAGGTTTAAAACTACCCAGTTCAGCAGAAATGCACCAAATGACTCACATTAGCCACACGCACCCATAAACCTAAATGCACCAACAGAGACCCAAAGCAAATGGACATATATCCAACAAGAAGTGCATTCAACTTATCTGCAACCAGAAATTTTCAGCTAATGTTACACAAACTATTATGTACTTTCAATGAAATTCTTGTAAGGTTCAGCGAAACATAAAAGAAGAAAAGGATAAAAAGACAAAGATGAACCACTCTTGCAAAGGTGGACAAGCGTTTTTCAATTTAACAACCATACCTTAGTGCTCTCATGGCAAAAGGACCATTCAGGTGAAATTTCACGAATCCTGAAGACTTTCTGACTCGCAGACAAGCTTGGCGCAATTGTAGGCATGGTTCCAAGTTGACCTTGGTCAAACCACATTCCCATTAAGTCAGATGAAGATGCTCTATTTTCAATGGGTAAATCAATGGCAAACCTCCTGTCAACGCACTTTTCCTTCCCATCTGACACCATTACAGAGTTGTGTCCTGCACTATTTGTGTTTGCAAGATGAGCAAAAGAATCTGGAGATTCCAGATTATCAGAGCCTAAAAGAAATTTTCTAGCTGCTAATAACTGCGAGGTGAAGTCACTTCCATTGGTCAAATACTCTGCATTGTCCTCTACATGACCCGGTTGTTGCCAGCCAGTTTTTTCCAACTGATCAACAGGAGCACCATAAATGTTCTTATTTTCTGAAGAAAATTGCTGAAGACCCAACAAAAAAATCAGAAAAAGTAACATTGTGCTATCAGTCAAGAAAAGCACAAAAATGATGCGCAATGCAAGAGTTTCAAGTTGAGATAAGAAAACAGAATTGTTTTTTTTTTTTTTGATAAAGAGATTTTAGTACCCTTAAGTCTAGAAATACTTATTGATAGGACCATAGACATCACATTTTACACTATAGGTCCCACAAGACTTTGTTAGCTAGGTCAGTTTGCTCGAATTGCCCATCAGACTGATGGCAAGACACGTTCATTAGCATACATCAAGTTCATAGCTTATTTTCTTATGTGAGAGTAAAAAAGTAATAGAAATACTAAAGAACCGAAGACAGGGCAAACATCATGTGCATTACAATAGCAAGGATCTCCAAGAATCTATTTAGTTTTTGTGACAAACAACTAGTTTTCCAAGTGATGACTTGAACGTTAAATTCATGTATGACAGACCTCAAATGGTAAAACAACACGTCAGCTATATTGAAACATTCAGCTAATTTATTTGACCAAAGGATACCCCTACATCATAGCAGCATATCAAAAATCAAGGCTGTGAGACTTGTCAAGGGAAAACATCAGATAAGAATAGAAAAATGAAAGGACAAGACTACGACAGAGGACATGTCCCTGAAAGACCCTAATCCCTAGCTCCATTCCGTAGGTTCCAGTCATGCTTGGATAGTTACAGCAATGCAGTGACTAGTGTCATTCCGAAAGTAGATACCAACATAGAGCATCAAATGATAAGGAGAAGAAAATCACTGGTTAAATGGAAAGAATAGGGCAGTGCAGAAAGACCATTTACTATTTATTTCGCCATCCAGCTTCAACCATATTCAATTTCCCTTTCCACAAAGGTACATGCACGGTAAATTCTTGATAATAGACAGAAGATAAAGGTTAGAAAAATTTATTTGCAACACAGATATACTGAAAATGTTCCTCGTAAGAAAAACATGATGCTCCCATAGAAATATTGGAACTACAGACTATTGATGTATAGCATATTCATCTCACTGTTTCATGCTTGACTGTGTTCCCAATAGAATGATAATTTCCAGTTGAAGTGGTGTAGCTGGGAGGCTCAGTACCAACAGCAAGAGTTACGGGATCTGAAGCTCTATCAAAAGCACTGATCCCTGTAGAAATACTCTAGAATATCATTCCAGTAAGGAGGCTCATTACTTCCAATAGCATTATGACAAACTACTGACAAATACTCTGTTTTCCATAAAAAAACTACAGAATTTAAAAAAGTTGGCAACATGAACTAATAAACTTCAAAAATGGAAACAGCTTTATAGCAAAAGAACAATCATGTCTTAGAAAATTGTTGTGGGCTGCAACAGTAGCAACAATATCCCAACAGCTGCTTTGTATAAACAGCATTTTGAAGGGGCTACATGGAAGAGCACTCAACCCACAATACGAACATTTATTTGGAGGATGGTGAAGAATTCTATCCCAACAAGACTGTAGCTACATAAAGAGGCCTTGAGGTTTCAACTGAGTGCCTATGGGGTTGTGGAAAAGAGGAAACCATACATGACATCTTAGCTAAGTGTAGCTGATGCCGCGCTAGAATTGCTAAAGCAATTCACACGAGCAATATAGGGCACTATTATGCAGCTAATTTGAGGAGATTGAACTAAATTGTGCAAATTATACTATTTAGCAATAACCACATATTCACATAAACTTTTAATAGATTTTCTAAAGAGATTAAAAAAAAAAGCCTCATGCAAATAAAAATAGGAAACTATCAAACTAATGAAGATTAACCATCACACATTAAACTTAATTCCTTAATTTCGGGAAATAAAGAGCTTCCAATCTGTCAAAGTAAACTCATGAGTTTCAGCAAACAAGGAATTGACTCAAATGAAGTTCAGCAATTCATAAATATTTGCAATGTAATATCAATCAATTTTACGAACTGCTGCGGGCTGAGGTTAAAGAAGTTAGAAATTTGACAAATGCAAAGCAGGGTTCAGTTTTAAAATGAACACAATAAAGAAGCTTTACGAACAAACATCAAATGCATTAATGACAGAAATTTGGAATTTAACAGAGAACAAAACCCTATTTTCAAGAAAACCTCAAGCATGGAAACCTGCAGCCCCTCTGCGTTTCCAACCACAAATCAACGCCACCTGCGCAGATCAACTAACTAAGTAGAAATCTCTTTTCAACTCACACTTTTTGGTGGAAATCTCATCAACGGTAGCCGCCCCATCAACTCCAAATTCCCCAGTTTTATAGAAGAGGAAGATTGACTAGAAGTTGTCGGTCAAGCGGGAAGACGTGGCCGACGTGCCGAGAAACTCGCGGAATCTGTTGGACTTGGACGCGACTGGAAAAAGCAGGAGCGGCCGAGCGAAGCAAAGTCTCCGTCTGGCTAGGCGCGACGCAGCATCGACAGAGAAGAACGCCCCGATCCAATTTTTAGGGCTAGATGTGATTTTTGAAGGTGAAATTACATCCAAGTTCCTATAGTTCAGCTAAATCATAAGTAAGTCCCAAACTTGTCTAAAATTGAATCAAATTAATTCAAGATGGATTATTCTTGAACCCAATTTGATCCGACCTACACATAAGACTCAGACTAACCCACTATATATACATGACATCAAAGTGGGTATTCCCACAAATATAAACATAGTGTATAACTCAGAATAACTCGAATAAAAATGCATAAATATAAATAACTATGTACAAGCAAAATAAATTGTTATAATCTACGTTCGAGGTCGTAGATTATAATGAAGTCATTGGCGTTGGTGATCTGGCTCTGCATCAGTATCCTTTACAAGGAGATAAGAGAAATTCTGAGCAAAGAACAAAGAATGCTGCCAACATGTAATTCTTGAGAAGAAAAGGTCCAAATGAAATGATGTCCAAGCTTACCAAGAAAACAACACAGTGACAGCAGACTCAACATGACAGGAACAAATGGAGGGCCAGAAATGACAAAGTCCATGAGAAGTCCACACCCACTCCTAGAACCATAGCAACCAATATCCTAACCACATGCAATATTAACCTTATCCTTTAAAACCCGCTAGAATCCAAATGCCCTAAATGGGCCCAGTGCACTAAAAGAAGACCACCGAATCCTCTCTACATTAGGATGGTTGAAAATTAATGTTGATGGCTTTGTTTAGCACAATGGCATAGACAATGTCAACTACCTCATTAGGGACAACACAGGAAAGTATTAGAAGTTGAGTGCAAGAAAATCCTCACCCAAGTAGTACTCATGGAAGAAAAGACGGAAGCATGTGAGGCACTGAGCAGCAATCAAGTGGGCAACCAATTTTTGTGGAGCTTGGCTTGAAGGAGACTCTATGGATGTGCAATATGCCCTAAAGCAAATATAACAACAAAAGCTAAGTGAAGATGACATCATAAAAGATACTACAAACTTTCTATTGCTTTTTGATAATAGCAAAATCTTCCATGTACCTAGACTAATCAACTGTGCTATAGACAGTTTGCCTCATACAGCAATTATTTTATGTTGGCCAGGAGGAACAACCCTGCCCACTTATTTTTGTAACCTCCTTGCAAGGGATATTACCTGATGTACCTTTGTACTTCTACTTTTTTTTAATAAAAGGCCTGGGCAACACCTTCAGAAAAAAAAGCCTTGGGTATTATCCATACTAGTGAGCATAATGGAGGATATTAATCATAGAATCAAGACATGATCGTTAAAATAGAGGAGTGTAGGAGTTATATTTGATAAAAAGATGCCTACAGAGCTAAAAGAAAATTTTTATAATTACTACAATTTGTCCAACTATCTTTTAAAAGAGTAAGTATTGGGCAAGGCAATTAAAGAGCTCCATATCCGAAACAAATGTGTAATTGAGATGCACATGCTTACATGGATGAGTATAAAATCAAAGTGCACGATAACAAATATGACTGTTATAGGCGACAATAAATGTCTTGACTCATCATGACCTTGATTACCACTATGGGTTGATCCAATCATTAGTCGGGTCATACTTGGATAATATTTTATGAGTCATTCAATAAATAGGTCATGTTTGAGAAGAATGTTTTAGAATCTAAAGGTTTTCATCTCAGTAGATAAAAAACGGCATATATATAGAGTGCACATTTAGTCAAGAAAGAAATACTTATATTTGAGATGTGACAATTGGTGATCAAATTGTCAAGAAGAGTGAGCGCTTTAAATACCTTAGATCAATCATTCAAAATAATGGTGAAATAGATAATGACGTTATTAGCAGGATTCAAGCAAGATGGGTAAAATGGAGAAATGCTTCTGGTGTGTTGGTGATAGAAAAATTTCATCCAAACTTAAGAGTAAATTTTATAAAACTGTAGTAAGACTAGCGATGATATATGATGCTGAATGGTGGCTGCAAAGAGGAAACATACAAATAAAATAAATATTGCAAAAATGAGGATGCTAAAGTGTATGTGTGGATATACACAAAAGGATAGAATAAGAAATGAGTATATCTGAAAGAAAGTTGGTGTTACACCAATTGACGATAAACTTAGAGATAGTCGACTTAGATGGTTTGGACATACAAATCGTAGGCCGATTAAAGCTCTAGTTAAAAAAATTGAGTTATTGTATCTTGCCTATGTACAAAAAGGAAAAGGGAGATCAAAGAAGACATTACAAGAAACTATAAGGAGTAATCTTAGTTACTTAGACTTAGATAAGAGTTTGGTAATTGATAGAGAGCAATGAAAACAAAAGATTTATGTAGCTGACCCCACTTAGTGGGATTAAGGCTTGGTTGTTGTTGTTGTTGTTGTTTGAGTTGCATATAATTGGGTCAGTTCGACTTGACCCAAACAGAAGATTTTGTTCTATAAATGAATCAAATTTGCGAGTTTATCCAAAACAGCTAACCTATTTACTATTTGGGTTGGTCTTAGGTAGACCACAAAAATTAGTTGGTCAAGTTCGATTCATTAATTTGCTGGGTTAAGCTAATCAAATCGAATTGAATTCGGGCTCAATCAAACTTGACTAATAAAATATTTTGCAAACCCTAATGACATTATATACATAATAAGGGGTGAGAGGGATTATAAAAGACAAAATAAGGAAGAACATTTAAAGTTGTTTGGTTAGTCCCTCGTTGACCTACAGCCTTCATTTGACAACAAAGTCAGAATGATGGAATCTAAAAGAGTTAGGATAAATTTGACCTTGGTCAGCTTTAACCTCATTTTTTATCCTGTTCGGATGTAATCTTTTGTTTGGCACTTAGCAGTTTAAGGGTCTTTGGCATTATTTCTTAAACAAATTTGGTAATGAGGGTTGAGAGAAAAAAGGGTCAAATTCAATTAATATATTAAATATGGTTGTGAAATATCAGATACCAACAGATTTTATAAAAATTTCCTTTTCAATCCCAATATTATTTGACAGAAACATGTTTATTAATGAACCAAGTTTCCTTTCATATTCATGTCACTGAATTACCAAAATAAAATAATATATCATTCCTATATAATAAAACCATAACAGTTTGGCAATAACAAAACATAAAAAATATAAGCATACAAATTTACGACAACATACTAACAGGAGAATCAACCAAAATTAGAATCTCAACATTGCATGAAATTAATGATTATTGATTTATGCAACCATCACTTTACAAATCTTATATTTTTTCTTTTACTTGCACATCCTATCCTGCAAATGCATTTTTGCCAAACTTATCCTATAGTAATGCAAAACATGTAACGACCTTGTGCAGTGAGGGAATGAACACTTGGCAAGCTTGTGTCCACCTCATAGCATGGTCATCAATAGAGTCAAATATACAACAATAGAATCCCATGATCATAATATCCTAGGGAATGTAGAATTTCAATAAAGCTTGCAAATTACAATTGATTACTTATTTATTGATGGAAATAATATTAATAACTCAACTATGGCAAATTTTTTTGAAATATTTCACTCTCTACAAAATTAACAGCCATATGAAAATCCCTGTCTACTCCTCAAATGATACTTTTTACAATAAATGTACTTGCAAGAATACAAATATGTCAAGGATTCATCCTATGAGATAATTCTAAACTTGGGACACCTCGGCTTAGACTAGTAAATACTATGTAAGAGCGGGAAGGACCATTCACAGTTGAGTAGGAAGATTGGCCATCAGGCTATATTGGCGTCACACAAAATCCATTAGGCCACAAATAGGGATAATTGGAGAATATGAACCTACTGAAGATCATCCTCAAAAAAATATAAGAACGCCATTTTACCATGTAAGAGCTCAGAGATAAAGAAGTTTAGTGGTGAAAACAAGATGCATAGAAAAGATTAAAGAGAAGAAGATTTACCATAAAAATTGGTATAAATGTAAGAATAAAAAGAATTGGAAGAAATATAAAGTAGCCCGACAAGAGTCTAAGAAAATAGTTTGTACTATAAAGAATGTGACTTTTGAGAATCTACATATGAAATTGGACACTAAAAAAAAAAGACACATGTATAAGCTTGTTAAGGTAAAAGATAGAAAGATAAAAGCCTTGACTTAAGTGAAACATATTAAGAATGAGAATCAAAAAATATTTTTCAAAAAAAAATCTAATATAGATGAATACACTATCTTGAAAGCTTTTTAATGACGGTTATGATAATACAATTGATCTTATTGAACTTAACATTCAAAGAAAATAGAAGGTATTCTTACATTTAGTATATTGGTAAAGCTGAAGTTTGAGAGGCTTTAAAAAAGATAAAGTATAATAAAACAATAAGAATGGATGATATTCCAATAAATATTTGAAAATGCATGAGAGATAAACGAATTTATTGACTCACTAGATCATTTGATATGATTTTGAAAATTAAAAGGATGTCAAATGAATGAAGAAAATGTATATTAGTATCTATTTAGAAGAATAAAGACGATGTACAAGATTATACCAACTATAAAAGAATTAAATTAATAAGTCATATCTTAAAACTTTGGAAAATGGTAATTGAGCATAAATTACGTAGTGATACTATGATATCGTACAACCAATTTGATTTTATGCCAAGTAGATTTACTATGAAAGCTATTCATTTATTGCATGATTTAATGGAGAAGTTCAACAAGAAAAAAATCCGCATTTAGATTTCATTGATTTAAAAAAAGCATATGATAAAGTTCCAAGAGAAGCACTTTGAAAACTTTTAGAAAAAAAAGAGTTCACACAGCTTACATTAAAATTATTAAAGACATATATAAATGAACTGTTACTTGTATTTAAATACAATTGAGTTTGATTAAAGATTTTCCTATTATAGTTGATTTATACTAAAACTCAACTTTAAGTTTGTATCTCTTTGCATTGGTTATAAATGTTTTGACTAAAGACATTTAAGAAAAGGTTCATTGATGTATGCTTTTCGCAAATGAAATTTTTCTTGTTAATAAGACTAGAGATAAGATTAAGGCGAAACTCGAGTTATGAATGAATATTTTAGAATCTAAAGATTTTCGTCTTAGTAAATCAAAAATCAAACATATAGAGTACAAATTTAGCCAAAATAGAAGTACTTGTATTGGTGAAATAACAATTAGTGATCAAATTATAAAGACAAATGAGTGGCTTAGATACTTCGGATTAATCATACAAAATGATAGTGAAATAGATGCTAATGTTATCAGCATAATTCAAGCATTATGGACAAAGTGAAGGAATGCACTGGTGTGCTATGATAGAAAAATTTAACTAAGACTTGAAGATAAATTTTATAGAACAGTAACAAAATTAGCGATATTATATGGTGCTGAATGCTTGCCTATAAAGCAGAAATATATAAATAAAATAAGTATCGTAGAGCTGAAGATATTAAGGTGAATGAGACGGTATACATGAAAAAATAAAATGAGAAATGAGTATATTTGAGAGAAGGTTGGAGTAACTTCAATTAAGAAAAAACTCAGAGAAATGTGGCTTTGGACATATATATTGAAGGCTAATGGAAGCTCCATTAAAGAGAGTTTGACTCATTGGATCTAGCTCATATAAAAAGAAGAAGAGGAAGACCAAACAAGATATGATAGAAAACTATCAAAAAGAATCTTATATTCTAAGAGATAAATGAGAATCTGTTATTAGATTGAGTGCAATGAAGATAAATAATTCATGTAGCCTACTCCACCTAGTGAGATAAAGACTTGGTGGTCGTATCATGTAGTGATGAAAAAGGGGGAAACTGAAAAAAGAAAGTCGTGAAAACAGAAAGTTATAAATGCATCTTATATCTTGTACTTACCTAAAGTCTGCTGTTTTTACTCAAAGGTGGCGATTTTGAAATTTAGATTATTAAGGGATGGTTTTTAGTCAAGACTGGAGAAATGCCTACACGGATACATAAACAGAACCTGATAGATCTAAGAGATAAAATCCAAGTTGCAGTGATCGGCTGGTTAGATTGAGCCCTTTAAAAGTTAAAAATCCTTGATGTTATAGAAATGGTGTATCATAAGCCAAATGATGTTTATTCCCACCGCACCGATGACACTGTATTAGAGTGCACCATATTGAAAATTTCAGCAGTATAATGTGTAAACCAGAGACGTGTACCAAAATCTTGAACTACTTAATGACAGGAAATTATCTATAAAACAGTTCACTCTTTCTTAGAGATTTTTTGTCTTAAAAATTAGAGACGAGAGAAACTAATAGATATTATGCTTCCAAATGCAAACCTATAAATTTTGTAAACCCGTTTCAAGACAAATGAAAAAAAATGCATACGGTGAATGACTAATTAGGTTTCATTCTGGATGCAGGTAAAAGAGAAGGCAAACTTTATATTTACTAAAAGTACATTATTGAACATCAACAAGTTAGAAAAAAGAAATAACACTTTTCAGTTCATGGCAAGCCACTGTAATAATTATTTATCAGAAACTTTACCTTGAATAGGTGCAGCAGACACCACTCCAGAAGTAAGGTTTTCATGGAAATTCTGAAAGGAATCATTTAATTCATTAGATCGGAGAGCTAGATCCTCAAATTCCCCGTATACATTGTCATGTTTGTATGCATTGTTATGGTCAATCGTGTATCCCAAGACGTTATCATCATCTTCATGCAAGTTCAGAAATGCTTGGTTGAACTCTGGTTCCCATGATATATCTGAATTCTCAGAGATACTTAACATATTCAGGTTGTCTGTTTTTAAACCTTTTACAAAGTATTCAGAGTTCACTTCTCCAGAAACAGAACTAGCAGAACTTTGATAAGAATTATACATCTCACTAGCCACACAAGCATGACTTTGAAATTTTAAGTTATTCACATTCGAACTCTGGTTTAAGAACAGCTCTGCTGGTTGCTTCAATATTGCTGGAGGTAGAAATCTCCCCTGCCAGAAGTATTATATGGCAAGATGTAAGATGAAATCCATATCAAACATTCAGAAAGATTGACACCTAGCAAAAAGAACAGGCAATAGACATGTGGCAGTAGACTTGGTCATCCAAATAAATGGTTGGCCAAAAAAGGCTGCTAACCAAAAAAAAAAAAAATAAACAATAAGGTACAGGGATATAGTCATTGTCAGTAGCCTCAAGAACAGTAGAATACGTTTCTCGATAACTTTAGACAGTCTATAAACCGTTTCTAGAGTTGATGTTATCCTTCTCAACAGTAAAACCTTAAAATACCAGTCTTCCTAAATGCTTCACTCAAGTTTTACCCTCCCACGCTCCTCTGCTCTCCTTTGCTAGAAGGTTGCTAGTAGACTTTTTATCGCACGTTCCAATCATATATTTTCATTGGTGGAAGGTTGTAAAAGCTACCACTTTAAACAAAAAATTAAAGATAATGAAAGAGGAACATTGTGATGAATGGTCATAGCTATTCTTTCCAACTTTTCCTTCATCGTGGGTTGAGCATTAGGAACTGTTGGAAATATGAAATCTGTCACTATAATTTCTTTCTTGTAATAGCTAACATGGAATGAATAATTCTAAGCAGAATTTCTCTGGTAATTCCTTCCTGTTTCAGGATTCTCCAGATCTGGAACTTCCAAATTCATAGGAATTGATTGTAGGATAAAATCTCCCCTAGTAGTGCTCATGTCCTTTATAAACATCCAATGACAACCCTGCATTTGAAAATAAGATGATAACTACTATCACAAGGTATAGCAAGCCGTTTCCCTTTCAAGCTTCTAGCCGTGGCTGCTGGTTGCAATTACCATCCCTTCTTTCCAAACATCATTGTTGCAAGTGAGAGGGCCTAATAGCCATCATTGCTGATTATTCTCTTACCTCTTGATCATTGATTTGTTGCAAGTTTAGTGCTAAATCAAGAACAACGAAAACTCATAGGGGGAATTATGTGTACAACGCCAAGCTTGATCTTTTATCTGGTTTCTCTTCTTCCAATCATGCTCTATTTTTCTTTGATTTTCTGATCATTCAAAGTCTTCAATGCCAAAAACCAGACAGCTTCAGAGCTTCATTGACAACTTTTAGTCTGTTGCAAGTTTTCTAAAATGTCAAAAAGCTCTGTGATCATGTCAGAAACCACTGCTGACTTCAATCAGAATCTAGGATTTGAAAATAGAACTGCTCTATATCTATGGAATGGGGAAGAATATATACAGTGGAAGCAAATTGTCAAAAAAAAAAAAAAAAAATCAAAAGAAGAGGAAAGTTAAACCATTTGAGTTGTACTTGTCTAGATCCTGAAGATCCAAAGTTCATGGATTCACACAGAAAATATAAAATGCTTAAATCACACTAGATATTACTGTTAGGCCTTAAAAAACCACCAAATCTAAAATACAAAAAATACAATTAATCTCAAAATCTCGTGTCAAACACAAGATTCACACAATTGACCAAATCTTATTTAACACTTTAAATTAGCATTCTTCACAAGTTTTGTAATTAACTCAAATTATCACTTAATTATTCTCAGAAAAGTTTTGCTTAAATGTTAAAATGTTTTTGTATTCACTTATCTCTTATGTCATCAATGCAAATAAGAATTTTGATGTAAATTTGTCTCAAAAACAACTCTTTAATATGCAATAAATAAATAAAAAGAAACTGAATGCATGTAACTCGACTCTAAACAAAAACCTACGAACCATCTATAGACTCAATCGTAAGTATATGGGTAATAAGTCAAGGTCACAATAGTAGTGGTTCTTAAAAGGTGCCACAAGGTGCTCAAAAAGTAAATAGCAACCTCGATAGATCAACCTCTCGTTGCACCAATAAGAACTCAATCACACTCATGCTTAACACATCATTCCTTTCTTTTCTTCGTCTTGGTTCTTTTATGTGGCCCTCCATTTGGTGGATAATAGATTTGAATACTTCATCATCCTCAAAAAACTTGGATAGAAATAAGCATAACCGGATCTAATATAACATTATCATTATAATCAAAACTAACAATCATCTCATTTTTCCACAAAAAACTAACAATTAACTCAATATGCTCTAATTCTTAACATAAAAAACCTTTATGCTCCTCAATAATATAAATGTCATCTAGACAAATAAGTTTCTTACCTTTATCATTTAATAGAGTATATAATAAATTATTCTTCTCAAAATTCTCAACATGGTTGGCTTAATAGACGATACAATCTTATATAGTCATTAGATTTAATCTCCTCGATGACTTTAAGTCTTTTCCTTATTATGTTCTGGCTCTATGATCTTATCTACAAATTATTTTTGCTCTATCACTATCCTCAATATGTTTAATCTTTATGATTTGTTCCTTAAAATGTTCGGGTTTTATGAAGTTTTTCTTAAGATTTCCTCAAAGTCTAGGGATCAAATCCTCTTGAACACATAATATTTCTACATTTAGAAAAATCGAGTTATTAGATTTTGCCCATGTACAAAGAAGAAGAGGGAGACCAAAGAAGACATGACAAAAAAGTATAAGGAGTGATCTTAGTTACTTAGATTTAGATAATAATTTGTTAATTAATAGAGCGCAATGGAAATAAATGATTCATGTAGCTGACCCCACCTAATGGGATTAAGGTTTAGTTGTTGTTGTTATTCTCATAGAATTTGTTATACAAATCCAAACATAAAAGGAATGCATGTTCTAATCCTCAAGAATCATGGAAACCTCGATGGGGAAATCAATCTCATCCTCTCTCAAAATAGACAAACTAAAAGAGTAAATAAGAGTATCTATGGCATTCTATTGGGTTCTCCTTCAAGGAAGGTAGACTAATAGGAGCAGTTACGATAGCAGGTCTCGCAACACTCGTAAAGTACAAATATCATGCAACTTTCTAGATCTCACATCAAGCGTAGATTTAATGAGAATAACCCTCTTAAAGGTTTGGAGCAAGGATCAAGTTCTCAAGAAGCTTGTTGTTTCTAGCATTTCTCGAGTTCTCATATTTCGTGCATCATAATGTAAATTAGGGGATTGATTGTTTTCTAATTGAATTTTAAGCTTTCTCCAAATTCCAATTGGGTCTAACCAATGATGATAATGCTCTCTATCTATGATATATGGATTTGTCTGATCAAGAACCATTAATTTTGAGAATGAAACATTGTCAAACTCGATCAAGTTATAGTGATCAAAATAACAATCAAATTTAGCTTCACAATATATATGCGGTTCTTTATCCAAAATGCCCGAAAAATATGAGAATCAAGCATTTCATGATCCAAGTATGGGATGACCTATTAAGAACTATATTGTCTTGCCTACCATTGAAATAATGGGCCTTTATCTTATCATAGTACTATAAATCTCCATTCTTAAGTTATTCAAAGCACAAAAAGCATCCTTCTTACTCTGATTGAACCAAGCTACGTCACCCTCCAGATCATGCTCTAAGTGTTAATTCCCCAATTCTAGTCTTGTCACCTGGCAAAGGATGTCTAAGCAGTTAGTCTTATACCCATATGGACATCACCTTTAAACACTACTCAACTCCATTTTGGGCTTGAACCACATCCTCTATTATTTTACACTCTTATTGGATGGCTAGCATGATCGCATTAACTAGATCACTGATCTTTTCATTAAGTCCCAACTTGCCTCCATGGATCATCTACAATATCCCAAAAAATATGTTGATAATGCAGGTTGTTTCTTTACATCTTATTCTTCTCAGCCATAACACTTGTCTTGATGAGTCGTGTCTCCCATAAGCTCACACCTTTTGGGATCTCCATCTTCCCAACCACTCTGAGATTAGGGACTAAATTGCATTGAATTATGACCAAAAAAGGTTGGATGATATACCTAATGCCCTATTAGACTCCTCAAAGCTTGAACCCTCCACTCTCATTGGATCTTCCGCACCTCCCAAACTATGATCTTTAAAGATAGTTCTCAACAAATCGTGAATGAAGGGTATGCCATCCAAAACATCAATGACTACATGGTTTGTCTTGAGATGCTTCCACACAACAAAAAGGATCATCACTATCAACAATAAAATCATCCCTTGCTGCCACTTCCACTTACTGCCACTCCCACCTATGCTCTCTACGAAAAAGACAAACCACTTAAAGGGCTACCTTTTTCCTGTTCCACCTTACGAGTTACCTAGACAAGGGCCACATTTGGTGCCCACTCAGCAACGAAAGAAACTTCATTCCCCAAAGTCATAGATGGCTCCTTAAGTCTCGGCTTTTTTGCAAAGGGGCTGCTTGAAGCAACCCCACCTATGGCCTCCTTTTCATTCCTTTATTTCCTCACGAAGGCAAGGCAAGCTCTCACATCTAGCACTATCAGTTTTCTACAAACAACCTAGCTACCGCAAACATAAAGAACTCTTTTAAACTTTGGATACGAATTGCTACACTCTCTCACTTGTTACAAAAGAAAAGATTTGTCTCACTTTACGATTGGTCTTTGATTGCATTGACCCACATGAATGATGCGACATAGCAATCAGATGGTTGATGTTGATCCAAATATGCAACACTCGATCATGATCTTGCATGTCGACACAGATGACACAACTCCCACCAAAGTCATCAAGTTAAGAAAGCAACCTCAAAAAATTCCATGATTCAGAAGCAAGAGAAAGTTAAGAAAGTCACAACGAATTTGATTTACAAGGAAGAACAAAGACATACATCGACTAAAGGTGTTACAAGGATTCACCCAAAGCTATCTCAAAGAATCAACTTACAAACATTCAGTCTACGCTACCTCAACGGTCCTAGCTATAAGCTTTATCAATGCTCCAACCACATCAACAACTCTGACACTACAAATCACGCCAACACATGCCACAGATGTGGGATTGCTCCCAAAGTAAGCTCCTGAATATGAGAGGTCTTTCCTCAACCACCTATGTTAAATTACCAGCAACCACCATACTCAACTATCCCACTATTCACCTATGGGTTGCGCACCCCTACAAATAGCCCGCTAGTGAAAGCTCAAAAAGGGGGGATTACTACACATCTTGAAAGACATGAAAGCAAATACCAAACACTCTTCAAAAGAAGCTAGCTTAAACTTTTTTCTTTCCGCTCTTGTTCTCCATATGGTAACGCACTAAAGAGTAGTAAATTTCCACACCTCTCAATGGCTTTCCACTTCATGTTTTCCAAAAAAAATTCAATTGCCACAACTCTATGTTTACTTCCTTTAACATATTCTCGCTTACACTTGGTTCACACATGTTGTGTGAGCTCGATCCATTTTGATGGATTTCCTCATCAACATAGTTGTTTCTGCACATTATACTGGTTGTAAAATATGGACTGCTCAAGAAAAAATTGAGAATATCTTCTGCGCTTAAATTAGGTCATGTGCATCAGTTTTAGCCTTTAAAGCTCATTTCAATATTTCTAGACCGTGCTTGGGTAGTCTGCTTAGGCTTGTTTGGTAAAATCCTCAAAACCCTCAAGCCCTCTTCTAAAAACATCTCACTAATTTTTTATATATTTATTTTCACCTCCTCCCCAAATTTCAATATTAAAAATTTTATTTTACATCATATACAAATCCTAATATTAAGAATCAATTTTATTTCGAAGCTTACACGTATTTAATAAAAATAAACTTTATTTCATATTCAACAAAATTCAATAATAAAATATTTTTATTTTAGCTATAACATTAAAATATTTTTTCTTTAGCCCCAAAACAATCCAAATCATCACAAAAACATATTCCTACCAAAACAAAAGCATAAGGTTTAATCCCTATGTAAGGTCCTTGTAATCAGAATTTTTTACCTAACCCTTTTTTTGTTAACCTTGAGATCTTAGAGCATATAAAATCAATAATATGAACAACGCAATGCGACAGAAAACAAACCTCAGACACTTCTCTGTAATGGACAAGAACAATGTGTTCATAATCCCTGCAAGACAGACAAGCATATGAAGTAAAACTGGCTCAAATAAATATGTATTTCTTCAAGAAAATAAATTCAAAAAACTCATAAAGATTAATATCTCAATTCAAAAGAGCATCAACGTTTTATGAGTTGGAAATTAGTTAAACAAGCAAAAAGGATCACCAAAGCAAAAGTTGAAAAGGACGAGTATGCTTGTTTTAGTCCATTTTATGAGACCACGTCATGTAATTCTCTGTATACAGAATTGAATCACCTTTCCTTTTTTCATTTGAAATTTTATTTTAAGTTATCATAAGAAAAGATAAAATGATAGGACCAGCACTATGGATGTTGACCTACCAAAGAGTTAAAAATTTTGCGTTTATAGTCCAACCAGCAAGAAGAATGCTCTGCTTCAAATTTGACTTGGGCGATGAAACACGAGAGGTGCTAAGGCTTTTTGTACAACTCCAGATCTCTGCTTATATATCAAAAACCTAAATTGGTTTTTCTAATAACAATCCCTAGGAACTTCTAATTGCAATATTTGACTAACTTGCATAATTGCCAAGAATATTTGACACAACCCAACCAACCAACTAGGATATTTCTGACTGAGGCAATTTTATTTAAATGGGGTCAGATTGATTTCTAATAACAATCCCTAGGAACTTCAAATTGCAATATTTGACTAACTTGCATAATTGCCAAGAATATTTGACACAACCCAACCAACCAACTAGGATATTTCTGACTAAGGCAATTTTATTTAAATGGGGTCAGATTGATTTCTAATAACAATCCAAGAATATTTTTTCCTATTTTAGTTGAATTACATAAAAGTTCAGGTTTAAGTTCATATCTCTTTTCATTGATTATGAAGGTTTTGACAGGACACATTCAAAAAAAAAAAGTACCTTAGTGTATGTTTTTTACAGATGATATTCTCCTCGTTGATAAGACTAGAGAAAGTTCTAAAATAAAACTCGAGTCATGGAGAAATATATTGAATTTAAAAGTTTTCATCCTAGAAGATCAAAATCTAAATATATAGAGTGTAAATTTAGTCAAGAAAAAAACCCCTATAGGGGAGATGATAATTGATGATTAAGTTATCAAGAAGAGCGAACGATTTAGATATCTTGGATCAAATATACATAATAATGGCAAAATGAATGATGATGTTATTAGCAGTATCTAAGCAAGATAGATAAAGTGGAAGAAAATGCATCTAGTGTATTGTGTGATAAGAAAATCAACTCATACTTAAAGGTAAATTTAATAGAACAACTGTAAGGCCAACAATGTTGTATAGTGTTGAATACTGACATACAAAGCAAAAATACACAAATAAGATAAATGTCACAGAAATGAGAATCAGAGGATGTTAAGGTGGTAACCTTAACATATACACATTTCGCTTCCACAATACCAAATGCCCTAAGATGATATAGGCAACTTGAAAGAAGTCAAGCATGAAGTTCCATGTCATACTAAAAAAAAATCAAATAAACATAGTGGTAACCTATCAGGTATCAATCATGCATGGACAACAATCAGGCATGGACCAAGTAAAGACAAGCATGGAGAACAAGTTGAATGGCCACATTCTTGATATAAATGTAAAAAGATAGAGCCAACTTCATAAGGCAATAAGGTCAACAAAACCCCAGCAAGATATACATTATTCGGGAACAATATATATATATATATATATATATATATATATATATATAT